>JAGFNQ010003246.1:483657-558591 GCA_024364735.1 Boesenbergia rotunda | reverse complement strand
ATACGAGTTCGTAAAATTTTAAATTTTTACGTGCAGCGGAAGAATTTGCATAAAATAATTTCTAAATTATTTAACTTCGTATCTAGCATGCAACTTATGGTGTGTTGACATAATCATAAAATAAAACTTTGCGAAAAGTAAACTAATTTACTTTATACCTTTCGTAACTCGAAGAAGGGACGAGATCCAACCGTAGCGTCCCTTGGAAGCTCCGCCTCTATTCGCGTCCACGCCGAGTTCTCTTCGGGATGACTTCGCAAAGTCACGAGTTTTGTGCCGACGAGAACTACTAGATTCTCTAAAGGCACAACTAAAGAAGAACAAGAGAAAAAATAGGAAACTAACCACCAAGAAACGGAATCGAATTCCGAGAGGAAGGAGATGAGATCCGCTTCTTCTTCTTCTTGGTTGGCTTCTCCTTCTTCTTGATAGCCTCACGGCAACCAAGGTTGGGAGGAGGTGCGCCGGCCCTAGCACTCAAGAGGGGCCGCCGGCCCTAGATGACTCCAAGGTGGGCGCCGGCCCTAGGTGGGGAGAAGGGAGGAGAAGAGAATAAGAGAGAGAGAGAGGGAGCTCTACATCAATACTCGATTAATTGATTAGGAATTAAAGGCTTCCCTTGGTTCCTTATATAGTGATTCTCCCTTGCCAAGTCTCCTCTTAACGGAATTAACGGAATTAGTTATCATAAGAAATTTATCCTATAAATTTCTTATGAATTATTCCGTTTAAACCAAGTTTATTATAACCAACTTTATAATAAAACTAATTAGTTATCATAAAAAATTTATCCTATAAATTCCTTATGAATTTTATTATAACTAACTTTATAATAAAACTAATTAATCTCTCCTTTTATTATGGAAATAAATTTTATAAGAAATTTATAAACTTTCTTATTATGGATAAATCAATTCATAATTGATTTTATAAAATTAAAATAAACCATTCCATAGATCATTTTAATTTCCATAAAAAGAAAAAATTTCTATAAATTTATTTATATAAATTTCTTTACACAAATTTATTTATCCATAATTTATAAAACAAATCGCACTAGATTTATTTTATTAATTAAACCAATTAAATTGGTTTCTTCCCTTTAATGTGGCCGGCCACAACAAAGAGGTTTGGCACCCTCTTTGGCCGGCCAAACCAACCGAACCGATCGCGAATTAAACTCATTTAATTCGCCCAATAAGCCTTCAAAAGACTTAGCCATTTTAGCTTCCATTGCGCCTCTGATAATTCAGATTCGACTTATTTCTCTTGATCGGAAAATCCAATTTTCAACTCGTTTTAAATCCCTCGGATTACTCGTAGTGCGTGTGACTAAATAGGCTTTCGATTTATGTTGGCCGTCTATAATCAACAATTATAGAACGATCATGAGTGGCACCTAGTAGTACATCATGACCCCCAATTAATCGAAAGATCAACGGTTGACCTCAGAAGAAATTCTGAAACCCTTCAGCAGCTCTAATGAATCGTGCCTCATTCCCTTCACCATCTTATACCCACTTGGTTCAGGACACGGTCTATTTGTGTCAGTCCCCACTAGGCTGACTACGTCACACCTAGCCCAAGTAATGTCTTTCTCGTCCTTTGGATTTCTAATTACTCTCATGTATTTAAGAGACTCGCACTCTTAACATGATATACTCTGGCCAGAGGTTTTGAGTAACAATCCGACGATAGGCCTGGGTATACATCTCCTCGCAAGGAGTGGTGAATCCTTTGTAGGCTGTTCAAACATCTTCGGGCACTTCGGCTTATACCCAATCATCCTGGGTCCACACCTCCTTGGAGATGCTTGCTTAAGATGTTAAAGTATAAGTCTCCATGACCAAGATGACTTGAACACCGCAAGTCAAAGGAACATCGCACTTAAGCCGCAGTAAGAACTTCATTGACATTTCTATAGATAGATTCCATATGAAGTCTTACAGCTAGTCACTCCAATGAACTAGTTCCCTTAACTAGCATCCATGTTTATCTCCGGACATCCCAATGTCACCAGCTAGTGAGAATCAGCTGATTAGAGAATAACCCATGCTAGTCTCAACAGAATTGATAGTGTCCGTATTTATCAATTCATCGACTAGGGACATTTTCAATACTTCACATTTGCACATTTAGAGATAATCACTAGTTGTGATCCCATCACAAATTCTCTTATGTTGTGAGTTGTATTGCGGACATTCAGTAGATGAGTTTAAGATCCCAATCAAATACAAACATGTATACTCAAATAGTGAATTATCATTTATTGAAATAAATGTTTACAATCATAAGGCGATTGCCTTAGGACACTTCTCTCATATCACTAACAAACTCCCACTTGGCCTAATGCCAATCGCTACGGTATCCAATACCACAGCTCTAACATGACCCTCAAACTTGCTCTGAGGCAAGGCCTTTGTTAAAGGATCCGCTAAATTCCTTTCAGTGGGAATTTTCTCAATTTGTATATCATTCCTACTTATAATCTCTCTGATCAGATGATAGCGGCGAAGCACGTGTTTGGATCGCTGATGAGACCTTGGTTCCTTTGCTTGTGCAATAGCTCCATTGTTGTCGCAGTAAACCGGCACTGCATCATCAATGGTTGGAACCACGCCAAGTTCGGAGACGAACTTCTTGATCCAGACTGCTTCCTTTGCTGCTTCCGAAGCTGCGATATATTCCGCTTCCGTGGTGGAATCCGCTATGGTGTCTTGTTTGGAACTTTTCCAACTTACTGCGCCTCCATTCAAAGTAAATACGTATCCAGACTGAGATTTGGAGTCATCCTTATCTGTCTGGAAACTGGCATCTGTATACCCACGTATTACCATATCTCCTTCTCCATATATTAGGAACACATCCTTAGTTCTTCTTAAGTACTTAAGGATTGTCTTAACAGCCGCCCAATGATCCATTCCTGGATCCGACTGGTATCTGCTTGTGACGCTCAAAGCATACGATACATCGGGCCTTGTACATAACATAGCATACATGATAGATCCTATCGCGGATGAATAAGGAATCTTATTCATGCAAATCCTCTCGTCTTCTGTGCGCGGACACATAGACTTTGAAAGGTTGATCCCATGCCTGATGGGAAGGTAACCTTTCTTGGATTTTGACATGCTAAACTTTTTTAGCACTCGGTCTATATATGTAGACTGCGAAAGACCAAGCAACCATTTTGATCTATCTCTATAGATTCTAATCCCAAGGATATAGGTTGCTTCTCCCAGGTCTTTCATGGAGAAAGTTTTGGATAACCAAATTTTAACTGTCTGTAAGACTGATATATTGTTTCCTATAAGTAAGATGTCATCGACATATAATACTAGGAATACGACTGCACTCCCACTAACCTTCTTGTACACACAAGGGTCGTCAGGATTTTGTGAGAAATCAAACTCTTTGATTGTCTCATCAAAACGGATGTTCCAGCTCCTAGATGCTTGCTTCAGTCCATATATGGATCGTCGAAGCTTGCATACTTTGGTTTTATCAACCGATGTGAAACCTTCAGGTTGTATCATGTATACATCCTCAAGCAGGTTTCCGTTAAGGAAAGCTGTTTTCACATCCATTTTTCATATCTCATAATCATAATGAGCTGCTATGGCTAGGAGCATACGAATGGATTTAAGCATAGCTACTGGCGAATAGGTTTCGTCATAATCAATTCCTTGCTTCTGACGATATCCTTTTGCCACTAATCTAGCCTTAAAGGTAACAACATTACCTTCCATGTCGGTTTTCTTCTTGAAAACCCACTTGCACCCTATGGACTTAATCCCTTCAGGTGGGTTAACCAAGTCCCATACTTGGTTTTCGTACATGGAATCCATTTCCGACTTTATGGCCTCAAGCCATTTGTCCCTTTCTGAACTTTTCAGAACATCTTCATAACTGATAGGTTCGTCATCACTTATGAGTAACACGTCGTTCGATTCACTTACGAGAAATCCGTATCTCTCTGGAATATTGCGTGTCCTATCAGATCTATGAAGAGGTGGTATAGTTTTAGGTTCAACTGATAGCTCATCATTATGAGGTATTGGTTGTGGGTCTAGACTAGGTGTCTCTGTAATGTCTATTGGAGTTTCTTGAACTTCATCAAGTTCGATCCCACTCCCATTATTTTCTTGTAAAAGAAATTCTTTTTCTAGAAATACAGCATGCCTTGAAACAAACACCTTTTGTTCCAAGGGATGATAGAATTGGTAACCCTTCGTTTCCTTAGGGTATCCAATAAATAGACATTTATCAGACTTAGCATCCAATTTGTCTGACACAATCCGCTTCACATAAGCAAGACAGCCCCATATCTTAAGGTGAGTTAAGTGGGGTTTCTTACTATTCCATGTCTCATATGGAGTAGTAGAGACTACCTTAGTCGGGACTCTGTTTAGTAAGTAAACAGCTGTCTTAAGTGCATAGCCCCAAAATGATTTTGGAAGAGTTGCATGATTCATCATCGACCTAACCATGTCCATCAAGGTTCGGTTGCGCCTCTCAGATACACCATTATGTTGTGGTGTATACGGCGGAGTCCATTGGGATAATATCCTATTGTCCCTAAGATAATCTTGAAACTCTTGACTTAAGTATTCACCACCCCGATCAGATCGAAGTATTTTAATACTTTTGCCAAGCTGTTTCTCTACTTCATTTCTGAACTCTTTGAATTTCTCAAAGGCTTCAGATTTGTGTTTCATCAAGAGCACGTACCTGAATCGTGAGTGATCATCGATAAAGGTGATGAAGTAGCTATAGCCTCCTTGTGCAAGAGTTGACATTGGTCCACATACATCAGTATGTATTAGACCAAGCAATTCTCCCACTGGATTACCTTTTCCAGAAAAGGGTAATTTGGTCATCTTGCCTTTCAAGCATGATTCGCATGTATCAAATGAACCGGGTTCAAATGATTCTAAAATTCCACATCGGTGTAATTCGGTCATGCGTTTCTTACTTACATGGCCAAGACGACAATGCCAAGTTTAGGAGTCTATTTGATTATCTATTCGAGCACGTTTGTTGCTAACTTCGATATTAAAAACGTCACTGGATAAATCTAACGTGTAGATACCATTGCACAATGTTCCATTCCCATAAAGTACGCCATTTAAAGTTATGTAACAACAATTGTTACTAAAAGTTAAATGATAACCCTTTTCATTCAAACATGAAATAGATACAATGTTCTTTATTAACGAAGGAACAAAATAACAATTATCCAATTCTAAGACACGTCCTGTAGGGAGCTTTAGCAAATATGTTCCGATGGCAACAGCAGCAATCTTTGCTCCGTTTCCAATTCGCAAATTCGCTTCTCCCTTGACGAGTCTTCTTCTATTCCTTAGCCCATTACATATATGTGAGCTACACCCAGTATCAAGTACCCATGTGTTTGAGGAAATAGAGTGACATTCAATAACGAAGATACTTGAAGAGGATGGGGCATCGGATGCCTTCTCTTTCAAGGACTCAAGATAAACCTTGCAGTTTCTTCGCCAGTGACCCTCCTTGCCATAGTGATGGCAAGTGTCTTTTAGTGTATTTTCAGTCTTTTTGGCCTTTTTCTTCTTTCCCTTATTCTGTTCTTTGGCCTTCCTCTTAGAACCTTTCTTCGAGGAACCAACTAACAGTACTGTCTTTTGATCCTGCTTCACAGAAGGCTCTATAGTCTTCAGCAGGTTGAGCAACTTAGGAAACTGGTCTGGAGTTGCATTTTCAGGAGGACGGTTGGGAAGTTGATCTTCAAGGACATAAGAAAGCTTCTCTGCCTTGAGGACTATCCTCAGGTTTCGAAGCCAGTCCATGAAGTTTGGCCCAGTCAGTTTATTGGTGTCCAAAATGGAACGCAAGTTTAGGGAAGACATGATCGAGTGATTATCCTAGAAATACAAATTGAGATTATGTGAGAAGAATGATTAAAGAATGTATCATCATACATAAATTAAATCCATTTATTTTACGAATTGAGTCACCCTTATTATCAATTCGGGAGATCGTAGGAACATCTCCAAATAGGTTGATATCCAACCATAGATAAGAACAACCATAGCTGTGGCCATCAAGTTTTTCTTAGCTATGAAGGTAGGTAATTATACCGATTACACATCACATATATGTAACTATCACTTTATGCTATCAACTAATTGAATGTTTGCATAAATCATTGGGTTGTTAACTCATTAACAAGTATGCAACTTTATACATAACACCCAACTGCACCTCTCTTTGCATCGACCTTGGCTGTGGCACAACAAATCGATGCTCCAAGCTTAAGGCTGACCCATTAATCAAGAAATAGTTTTAATATGGTTGGGGCTCATTCAACCGCTTAGTCAGGCTTGGATGTGTCCAACAACCAAAACTAATGATTGACCTCTGACTCCAACTATATTATTCACAAACTAATTCCATGGTTTGAACATGTTGAGGTTCAAGTCGGGCATGGATGTGTCCATCAACCCAAACGAGAAACAAAACTCCGATTCTAACCATATTAATGGAAGGTGTTGGCCTTAATATTTTGTAAGGGGTTTTGGGTCTCATCCTTTCTTTTCTAAGCACATTCATGACATAGAATTATGTCATGACTAACGATTTCCTTAATTAAGTATGTATGTGACTTAAGTTATCAAGTCTCATTAATTGAATTAGGAACCGGATTTCCTAATTCCAATTTCATACTTAATTAAAGGAATTGTTTTGGGAAACAATTTCCTAAATTGTCATAATTAATTTCGGAAATAATATGTTCAAGACTTTGATTTCTCTAAATCAAATCTTATTAAATTAAGAGACAAATCCCTTAATTCAACTACATATTATTTTCATGAAAATCTCATTTAAGAAAACTCTATAGGAAACCATTTTCCTAATTAATTTTGGAGACAATAATATGTAAGAGCATCACCTCTTCAAACATATTTTATTCATGGATTTAATTAATTACAACAAATTGTTTTCTAAGGGTGGCTCCCCGAGGCTCAGATACCCAAAAAAAAGTAATGTGTTGTAAATCCAATTGGACGGCTCCCCGAGGCTCAATCCAAATCAAACATGACAATTTCAATTAAAAAATTGGGAAATTAAATTACAACAACTAACTTTAAATTGGACGGTTCCCCGAGGCTCAATCCAAAATAAAGAATTTTGTTGTCAATTTAAAAACTAATTCAAATTTAATTGTCAATTAACTGTCCATGAATTTGTCTAGACTTTCTTAAAAGAAAGTGCCCAAAATGGTGAGATTTCAAAAATAGGATTTCAGAATAATTGTAAGTTTCTGGTACAAAGGAAACTTACATATTTCCAAAATTGAAAAATTTCTAAAATTAGAAAAATTTCCAAAATTGGAAAGTTTCCAAAGATGGAAAGTTTTCACAATTATTATAAAATTTCAGAAATTAGAAAATTTCAAACGTTTGCGAAATTTCATGAGGATTTCCAAACTTTGAAATTCCTAAATCTAAAATTTATTATAATTTGAAAGTTTCCATAATTGTAAATTTTTTCTGAAATTGAGATCTTGACAAAGTTTTCCACAAAACAATTATATGATTAAGTCGAACACTAACCGGCTCTGATACCACTGTAGGGACCGGGTGCATGTTGACAAGGATACGAGTTCGTAAAATTTTAAATTTTTACGTGCAGCGGAAGAATTTGCATAAAATAATTTCCTAAATTATTTTAACTTCGTATCTAGCATGCAACCTTATGGTGTGTTGACATAATCATAAAATAAAACTTTGCAAAAAAGTAAACTAATTTACTTTATACCTTTCGTAACTCGAAGAAAGGGATGAGATCCAACCGTAGCGTCCCTTGGAAGCTCCGCCTCTATTCGCGTCCACGCCGAGTTCTCTTCGGGATGACTTCGCAAAGTCACGAGTTTTGTGCCGACGAGAACTACTAGATTCTCTAAGGCACAACAAAGAAGAACAAGAGAATAAATAGGAAACTAACCACCAAGAAACGGAATCGAATTCCGAGAGGGAAGGAGATGAGATCCGCTTCTTCTTCTTCTTGGTTGGCTTCTCCTTCTTGATAGCTCACGGCAACCAAGGTTGGGAGGAGGTGCGCCGTCCCTAGCACTCAAGAGGGGCCGCCGGCCCTAGATGACTCAAGGTGGGCGCCGGCCCTAGGTGGGGAGAAGGGAAGGAGAAGAGAATAAAGAGAGAGAGAGAGGGAGCTCTATATCAATACTCGATTATTGATTAGGAATTAAAGGCTTCCCTTTGGTTCCTTATATAGTTGATTCTCCCTTGCCAAGTCTCCTCTTAACGGAATTAACGGAATTAGTTATCATAAAAAATTTATCCTATAAATTCTCTTATGAATTATTCCGTTTAAACCAAGTTTTATTATAACCAACTTTATAATAAAACTAATTAGTTATCATAAAAAATTTATCCTATAAATTCTCTTATGAATTTTATTATAACTAACATTATAATAAAACTAATTAATCTCTCCTTTTATTATGGAATAAATTTTATAAGAAATTTATAAACTTTCTTATTATGGATAAATCAATTCATAATTGATTTTATAAAATTAAAATAAACCATTCCATAGATCATTTTAATTTCCATAAAAAGAAAAAATTTCTATAAATTTATTTATATAAATTTCTTTACACAAATTTATTTATCCATAATTTATAAAACAAATCGCACTAGATTTATTTTATTAATTAAACCAATTAAATTGGTTTCTTCCCTTTAATGTGGCCGGCCACAACAAAGAGGTTTGGCACCCTCTTTGGCCGGCCAAACCAACCCGGACCGATCGCGAATTAAACTCATTTAATTCGCCCAATAAGCCTTCAAAAGACTTAGCCATTTTAGCTTCCATTGCGCCTCTGATAAATTCAGATTCGGCTTATTTCTCTTGATCGGAAAATCCAATTTTCAACTCGTTTTAAATCCCTCGGATTACTCGTAGTGCGTGTGACTAAATAGGCTTTCAATTTATGTTGGCCGTCTATAATCAACAAATTATAGAACGATCATGAGTGGCACCTAGTAGTACATCATGACCCCCAATTAATCGAAAGATCAACGGTTGACCTCAGAAGTAATTCTGAAACCCTTCAGCAGCTCTAATGAATCGTGCCTCATTCCCTTCACCATCTTATACCCACTTGGTTCAGGACACGGTCTATTTGTGTCAGTCCCCACTAGGCTGACTACGTCACACCTAGCCCAAGTAATGTCTTTCTCGTCCTTTGGATTTCTAATTACTCTCATGTATTTAAGAGACTTGCACTCTTAACATGATATACTCTGGCCAGAGGTTTTGAGTAACAATCCGACGATAGGCTTGGGTATACATCTCCTCACAAGGAGTGGTGAATCCTTTGTAGGCTGTTCAAACATCTTCGGGCACTTCGGCTTATACCCAATCATCCTGGGTCCACACCTCCTTGGAGATGCTTGCTTAAGATGTTAAAGTATAAGTCTCCATGACCAAGATGACTTGAACACCGCAAGTCAAAGGAACATCGCACTTAAGCCGCAGTAAGAACTTCATTGACATTTCTATAGATAGATTCCATATGAAGTCTTACAGCTAGTCACTCCAATGAACTAGTTCCCTTAACTAGCATCCATGTTTATCTCCGGACATCCCAATGTCACCAGCTAGTGAGAATCAGCTGATTAGAGAATAACCCATGCTAGTCTCAACAGAATTGATAGTGTCCGTATTTATCAATTCATCGACTAGGGACATTTTCAATACTTCACATTTGGACATTTAGAGATAATCACTAGTTGTGATCCCACCACAAATTCTCTTATGTTGTGAGTTGTATTGCGGACATTCAGTAGATGAGTTTAAGATTCCAATCAAATACAAACATGTATACTCAAATAGTGAATTATCATTTATTGAAATAAATGTTTACAATCATAAGGCGATTGCCTTAGGACACTTCTCTCATATCACTAACACCCCTCTCAATTCCTCAAGAATAATCCTACTCATGGGCTTGTGGTTCATCACATAGTTTTCCTCTAAGAATCGGGCATTCGTACTAACGATTACCCTATGATCCTTAGGATTATAGAATAAACCATCTTTCGTCCCTCTAGGGTAGCTTACGAACAAGCATGCTTCTATATGAGATTCCAACTTATCAGCATCTCCCTTCAGCACATATGCTGGACTACTCCAAATCCAAATATGTATTAGACTAGGCTTTCTCCTAGCCCACAATTCTGTGGGAGTAGAGGGAACTAACTTAGATGGTACCAAATTCAGTATGTACGCTGCCGTTTCCAGAGCATATCCCAGAACAAATTTGACAACTCAGAGTAACTCATCATCGATCTAACTATCTCCATAAGAGTCATATTTCTTCGCTCTGCTATACCATTCTGTTGGGGCGTACCAGGTGCGGTGCAGACAATTGAGATTGAATCTCAGCCTCTGACAAGTAATTCCTAAAACTCCCAAGAGGTACTCGTCACCACGATCCGATTGTAGTGTCTTGATACTTTTACCTTGATGATTCTCCACATAAGCCTTGAATTCTTTGAACTTATCAAAGCATTCAGACTTGCGACACATCAAGTAAATGTACCCAAACCTTGAATAATCGTCTATAAAAGAGACGAAATATTCAAAGCCACCTCTAGCCTGGATAGACATAGGACCACACAAATTAGAATGAGTCAATTCCAATACATCTTTTGCTCTATACCCTTTGGCCTTTAAAGGCCTCTTGGTCATCTTACCTTCTAAGAAAGATTCACAGGTTGGGATGTTTTCCACCACCAATGAACCCAAGGGCACATCGACTATCAACCTTTGAATCCTACTAAGGTTAATATGACCAAGTCTTAGATGCCAAAGATATGTTTGGTTCATCTTCGAAGGTTCTTTTCTCTTATGGTTAGACGATGAGTTATTTACTTTTATTTGCATCGTGGGAGATTTTGGTTTAAGAGTGTACAAATTGCCAATCAATTCACCTGAATAGATAATCTCTCTATTCCTTTTTATAACAACACGATCATTAAAAGAAATAGAATATCCATCCTTTATTATTTTAGAAACTGAAACAAGGTTCTTTCTAAAACTAGGAACATAAAGGCAATTTCTCAAAACCAAACATTTATTTCTATCAAAAGACAAATAAACGTCTCCACTGCAATAGCCGCCACCTCCATATCATTGCCCATGTAGACGGTAATCTCTCCATTAGCTAGTCGTCGGGTTTCCTGGAACCCCTGCAAAGAATTGCAGACATGATCAGTGGCTCTCGTACACCAGGTACCAATAGATAACACCGCTAAGCATGTTTCAAAAACTAAACAAAAAGATATACCTTTATCTTGACGACGGGGATAGTCCGCCTTCTAGTGTCCAGTCTGCTTGCACGTGAAGCACTTGCCTTTTGGCTTCTTCACGCTAGCCTGAGGTACCTAAGATCCTGCCACCTTCTTTGCTACACCTTGTTTCTTTTTCTTCTTGCCTTTCAGCTTAGAAGTAGAAATCCTCTGAGCAACCAAGGCATGAGCACTCTGACGAAAAAGCCCCTCTGCCGCCTGGAGTTCTGTTAGAAGTTCCGCCAACGAATATGTACGTTTGTTCATATTGTAGTTCAGGCGAAACTACTCAAAACTCCTAGGCAGAGATTGGAGAATGATATCGACCTGGGTTTTCCCATCGATCTCCGCTCCAAGGATTTCTATCTCATTGAGATGTGCTATCATTTTGAGAACATGATCCCTCACGGGTGTTCCCTCAATCATGATTGTTGTCATCAAGTTCCTCATTGCTTCCTGCCTTGCGGCTCGATTCTGATGCCCGAAGAGTTTTTTGAGATTGAACATCATGTCATAAGCAGTGAGCATGACTTGATGTTGATGTTGTAGCATATTTGACATAGAGGACAAAATGTAACACTGTGCCATCTCGTCTGCCTTTACCCACTTCTTATAACGTTGCTTCTCCTCTTCACCAGAATTCTCGCTAGGTTTTTCAGAGCATACCTCAATGAGTACAAATTTGTACTCCTCAACAGTTAGGACAATGTTCAGGTTTGGATTTCAATCATTATAGTTAGGGGCAGTAAGTTCGTTTTCTTTTAAAGTCAAAACAAGTGGGTTGAAAGCCATTTTGAAAAAAATGAGAATCACAATGATCACACACTTTAGATTTCAAAAAATATTGTTTCCTCAAACAATAAATTTTAAAATCAACCAACACCTCAAAATACCGAGAATATCGCATGCCACTATAGTGTGGACGTATACGAATTCTACATTTGTAAGAGGAGGTTTTACCCATTAATTTTATTATCTTGTCAACCTAACTTTTTGAAAAATAAAATTAATAGTTGGTTCCTCTTCGACCCTACAAATAATAGCAGTGACTCCGATGGGAAGGATTCTATTATTTGCATCTAAGTGTTTACCATTACACGATACTAAGGCAATTATCTAGGATTATGTGTCTCCCGATGGGGAAAATCACACGCACCTAACTAACTCCCTATAATCATGTTTGACCTAGTGATCCGCAGAACAAGCTCATCTGATATGGAGGAAGGCACTCAGAGCCAATGCATAAGCTTATTCGCATCACATGTCAAATTAGTAATGGAGGCTATGGGACTCTTAGAGTCCCTCTCCCACTTAGTTATTTATAATTGAGATATTTTTATGCATGCATGACAAGCATATAAACTAAAAGCAATAAATAAGAAAAAACTAATTTTTCTAACTATTATGCCTTTAGTTTTCAATATGCCTCCAGTCGTGTTGCCACCTTGTCTCCACCTCCTATCACCATGCGCAAGCTCCATGAAGGGATCTTCGAGCTGAGATAAAATGCTATTTAATTTACATCCATCAATCTTATACTCCACAAAGGAGTGTACAAAAATCTAGATCAAAAGTAAATCAAAAAGCGTGGCTAGAAAAGTGTTGTATTTAATTATAAAAATCAAATACCAAATTTAGCCTTGTCAACCCCGAGGATTCAAATAATATTACATACATGCACAACCAATCACATGTTGGTGCAAGTTGCATCAATGATGTTCTTCTTTAAGTGTTTTAATGTTTGACAATACACTTAAGTGAGTGATACAATGAACAGACAAAGGGGAGCAAAGGAGAAGTAACCAAAGTGAAGAAAAGTCCTAGTCAACCTAGGCACTAAGTCCTGGCATAGGGCTGGACACCGAAGACCTGCTCGGAAGGTGGGCACTAAGTCCTGGTCGAGGATTGGGCAAGAAGACCTGGCCAAGGGTTGGGCACCGAAGACCTGGTTCGGGGAATTGGGCACGAAGACCTGGCCGAGGGTTGGGCACCTAAGTCCTGGACCTAGGGTTTGGGCACGGAGTCTTGGTCCGAGGGACTGAGCAACTTAGCTGATCGATGACTAAGGACGAGAGTAGATACGGGTCAGGGTTTGGGCATCTTGAGGTCCGGAAGTATCGGAAGCTAAGCAAAAGTCCACCCGAAGGACTGGGTGGCAACCGTCTCCTGAAAGGAGTAGGTGGAAGGCACGTTCTCGGGGGTGGGAACTTGCGCCGGTTCGACCTAGGGTTTCGTCGAGATCCGAAGTCCGAACCAAGTCCTTAAGGCTAATATTATATATATATGTGCTTTGTGTTTGTGTATCTTGTAGGTTCCAAGATTGGAAGACAAAGCAGGCGGCTGGAGGCCCTGAAGCAGGGCACCCCCATCAGTGGGGTCGCCCCCATCAGTGGGGGCGCCCCCATGCATCCAAGGCACCCCCAATGTTGGAGGCGCCCAAGACAAAGGCTAAAATGACAGGTTAAGTGAAGCAGGCAGAATAGACTTCAACCAGGGCGCTCGGGAGGTCCGGGGCACCCGGATTCAAAGCTATATTTGCTGTTTCGAGTTCGAAACATAGATAAGCCTTCATGAGGGCACCCAGGAGGTCCGGGGTACCCTGGTCAAAGGTTTTATCAGCTGCGGCGAGGTCGACTCAGGGATAAGGTTTGGCCGTGTTTATCGGGGCGCCCCCGACGTCCAGGGCGCCCCCAGGAGTGCTATAAAAGGGGCCTCGACCCCTCTGCTTCAACAATAACTGCAGTAAGCCATTCTGATCATTCTGACCAATGACAATACACTAAAGACGAGGCTCTACGACCGGGAGGCTCCAGGAGGAAGTGCGTGGCACTTTGGAGGTCCAGATCGGCCGAGTTTCAGATCTTGTTTGTTCGGTTTGATTTTTGTTCCGCATTCAATTCATTTATCTTTTTGATTGTAATCTTGCACTGTAAGACGGGTTTCTCCGCCTCCGGAAAGTCTGAAAAGGAGACCAATAGTGGACGGGCGTTCCCGTGCATAGGCCTTGGATGTACTGATCCTGGGGGGTCGGGAACCAAGTAAAAATCCCGCGTGCAATTTGTGTTGGTTTTTATTTTCTTCGTTCTGTTTATTTTCCGCTGCACTAACGCTCTGAGTCTAGAACGAAGATTCGAAAGTCTATGGTTTTCTACGAAGTTTTTAACGGTCGATATTCACCCCCCCCTCTATCGACGACACCGGTCCTACAATTGGTATTAGAGCCGAGCCGCTCTTCACCGGACTAACCGCCGACGGAGCAACGACGCCAGCAGTTGAGGGGGAGCCTAGGGGTGAACCAGGTACAATTTTTTTAAAATGTCCATTTTTAAGTTCCATATTATGTGTTTCACGTGCAGGGAGAGAGGGCACTATAAAAATCAGTGCCCTACTCGTAAGACTCGATCTACACCACCGGTGCAAAGGGGGCACCAGCGCCAGGAGTCCGGAAAAACAAAGATCACTTACAATGCTTCAAGTGCAGAAAATACGGACACTACAAGAACAAATATCCGACAAAGGTACATAAAATTTACGTTCCGAAAAGGTTCAAAATTCCTGCACTGTCTTTAGATAATTTAGTTAATTTTTCGGATAAATTAGATTTACTGCATAGTAAAATTAATATTTTGCATGACAAATTAGAAAATGCAGATATGACTAAAATATCAAAAATTAATTATTTAATTCAGAACGTTAATTCAGTAATTTCTAAAATAAATTATCATAACTTTAATACTGATAATGTTAATCCTAATAATTTTATTTCTGATAATTTTAAACTTAATTCTGATTCTGATAATTTTAATTCAGATAAATCTGATAATTTTAATTCAGATAAATCTGATAATTTTAATTCAGATAAATCTGATAATGTTAATTTAAATAAATCTGATAATTTTAATTCAGATAAAGTTAATCCTAAGGATAAATCTGAATTCAAAAATCCTAAGGATAAATCTGAATTCAAAAATCTTAAGGATAATCCTAAATTTGAAAATCCTTTAGATAATTATAAATTTAAATTTGAAAATCCATTGTATAACTCTAAATTCAAATTTGAAAATTCTAAAGATAACTCTGAATTTAGTGAAGATAAGTCTGGAGATAATCATAAAATTATTTTTGAGGATAAAAATAATTTTATTAAAAATCTTGAGGATAATGAAGATGAAATTCTCCTAGATAATAACTTAATTATAGATAATCTTGAAAATTATTACAAAACTTTAATTAGTGGCCCAAATTACTCCTCCTACTTTAAGGATACCAAAAGATATAATTTTGAGGATGAGGAGGATATGGAACTATCTAAGATTAGGGTCATAATCAATAAAAATTACAAAGATTCAAATTAATCAAAATTATTAGAAAAACTTGAAAAGATGGATAAAGATGAAGAAGAAATTTTCGAAATAATGAAAATGATGAATTTAAACCCACAATTATTAATTAATCATTTCAACCTTAATTATTCAGCTTTTATCAAATTAAATCTTAATTCAAATTAAATCCTAATTAAATTCAAATTAATTCAATTAATTCAAATCAATTCAAATTAAATTAAAATTAATTCAAATAATTCAAATTAAACCTAAATTAAATCAATTAAATTCAAATTAAATCTAAATTAAATCAATTAAATTCAAATTAAATCTCAATTAAATTCAAATTATATATTAAATTCATATTAAATTCAAATTAAATCTCAATTAATTCAAATTAAATCTAAATTAATTCAAAATAAATTTAAATTAATTCAAAATAAATCTCAATTAATTCAAATAAAGTTAATTAATTCAATTTACTTCAAATAAATTCAACTTTAATTGATTCAAATTAATTCAAACTTCAATTAATTCTTAATTAATTCATTTTCAAATTAATTAACTTGAATCCAAAATAACTTAAACTCAAACTAAACTAAAATCTTACCCAAACCGCAACAACTAATTTAGTAAAATTAAATATGTCAAAGTGGGTTGACATATTCGTCGGTTCACACGACATGTATCAAATCGGGGATTTGATACATCTTTAGAAACGTAATTAAAATGGTTTGGACTTGCTTGACTCATGCATAGTTGTCATGTCATGAATTTGCTAATTCTTTTTAATATATGATATGTCATTCATATTTAAATTTTATGCATAATTTAGAACGGCTATAGGAAAAAGAATAATTGAAACTTGATCAACCTAGTATTGGGTGGCGGTGAGATGATAGTACGTTAGGGAAGCCTCTTCTAATAAGGTCAAGTATACACTACTTGGTCTCTTTAGACTGGTGAAACTAGCCGAAGCTACCGATCCAAGACCCAAACTAGTTAGACCAGAATTTTTCAAAAAGTAATTTTGAAAATGAAATTTCATTAAAAGGCTTTGTCAAGGAAAGGGTTGATGATCCAATAAGGTTACGACCAAAGAAGGCCTTGTGTCTCGCCAATACCTGGAAGCTAATTTTTGAAATTCAAATTCAAGTTACTTCTTGTCAAATTCAAATCTAACACAAGCTTCAATTAAATCTTAGAGTTGATAATAAATTAAGAAAAATGATTCAAGCATCTTACAATACACCCATAAGGCAACCATGCTTGTTGTATTGATACATCTAAAATTGGTGAGATGTTAAGGACTAATGAATTGAAAAATATTTTTCAAAATTGTTTTTCAAAATTGTTAGAATATTTTCCTAAAAATATATTCTCAAAATAGTGCTTCAACATAATAATATTTTTTATGGAATTCATGCTTGTCTGATTGATTATACATATTATACATTTTTTAAAAGTATATCTTTTCAAAATTGTTTGACTCACTCAATTAGACACAAGCCTCTTAGGACAACACTAAAGATCTTTAAGGCACCTAGATAGAGTCAAACGATGTTGGGTACAAGGGGAGTGGTTTATTCTTTTTCAAAAACTGTCCTTGAAAAACCACTGTCTTTTAAAACGGTTTTCGAAAACTGGGCTTTAAACACTATTACTTATGTTTTTCGAGAACTATGTCGGATAAATTACCTTAATTTCAAAATATGTTTCGAAATTTCAAAATACATTCCAAGAGTGTGCTTTGTCTTGTTTGATTTTGATAAACCCTAATGACACAGAGGAAGGTCCACTTCATAATCTACAAGGACTCCTAGGATGTGTCAGATTTAGGGGGAGTCTGAATCAAAATTCTGAAAAAGTTTTTTTTAATTAATTGTTTTAAAATTATTAGATAATTCCTTTGATTTAAATCAAACCTTAAGACTCAGAGGAAGAGTACTTGTGGTCAACAATCTTCCCAGGACTGGGTCAAGTTTTGGGGGAGGTCAAATGTTTTCATGCGCGGTATTTTCAAATCCTGTTGAAAACATAAGTATTCTTTCAAAATACTATCAATTATTTTTTTAAAAAATATACTATTATTTTCAAAAATTTATCTGGTTTTTGATCAATTTGAAATAATGTTTATCTTGAGTTTGGAAAATCTTCCAGGACACTTAGGAAAATGTCCTTGTAGTCAACAAGGTTTCCTATGATTGTGTCAGACTGGAAGATAAACCAAATCAAGTATTATGACTTCAAAAATTTATACATTTTTCAAAATGTACTTACATCCTATCATTCTATTTTTCAGAAGTTGTGTGACTGATGAAATTATTTTTATATTTACTTGAGTTTGAAAAATTTCCAGGACACTTATAAAAATGTCTTTGTAGTTAACAAGATTTCCTAGGATTGTGTCAGACTGGAAAAGAAACCTAGTCAAGTAAAATATTATGTTTTCAAGATGCATAATACTTTTCTAAAATTACTTATATTTTTTTCAAAGGTTCATCTTTTTCAAAAATAGTTAGTACTTGCAAAATATGTATAATATTTTTCAGAAAAACTTATATTTTTCAAAATTGCATCATATCTTTCAAAGTACTTGCACCTTTCAAAACTAACAGTATTCTTTCAAAAATACGGTATTTTCTCAAAAAAATGCAATATTGTTCAGGTTTTCTAAGATCAAAATACATAAGTACTTAGTATAACTAAGTATTTTCAAAAAGAACCACAGGTTTTCATTGTTGGAGCAAGTATTTTTTTGGTTTCTTTTGATGTATGACAAAGGGGGAGAGGTGTGCGTGCTTAAGTTAGAAGAATTTTTTGATCAATTAATCAAAATGGTTTTTAAAATAGGATGGGAGAGAGTTAGAAATTTTTTTCTTATTTTTCCCAGAGGATCAAAAATATATGTTCAAAACTAAGATCAGTTTTTAGTTTGATCCCAAGGATAGTAAGTTAGCCCCTTAAACCAATCTAACTTAAGTTATTGTCAAACATCAAAAAGGGGGAGATTGTTGGTGCAAGTTGCATCAATGATGTTCTTCTTTAAGTGTTTTAATGTTTGACAATACACTTAAGTCAGTGATACAATGAACAGACAAAGGGGAGCAAAGGAGAAGTAACCAAAGTGAAGAAAAGTCCTAGTCAACCTAGGCACTAAGTCCTGGCATAGGGCTGGGCACCGAAGACCTGCTCGGAAGGTGGGCACTAAGTCCTGGTTGAGGATTGGGCAAGAAGACCTGGCCGAGGGTTGGGCACTGAAGACTTGGTTCGGGGAATTGGGCACGAAGACCTGGCCGAGGGTTGGGCACCTAAGTCCTGGACCTAGGGTTTGGGCACGGAGTCTTGGTCCGAGGGACTGAGCAACTTAGCTGAGCAATGACTAAGGACAAGAGTAGAGACGGGTCAGGGTTTGGGCGTCTTGAGGTTCGGAAGTATCGGAAGCTAAGCAAAAGTCCACCCGAAGGACTGGGTGGCAACCGTCTCCTAAAAGGAGTAGGTGGAAGGCGCGCTCTCGGGGGTGGGAACTTGCGCCGGTTTGACCTAGGGTTTCCTGGAGATTCGAAGTCCGAACCAAGTCCGTAAGGCTAATATTATATGTATATGTGCTTTGTGTTTGTGTATCTTGTAGGTACCAAGATTGGAAGACAAAGTAGGCGGCTGGAGGCCCTAAAGCAGGGCGCCCCCATCAGTGGGGGTGCCCCCATTCATCCAGGGCGCCCCCAATGATGGGGGCGCCCAAGACAAAGGCTAAAAAGGCAGGTTAAGTGAAGCAGGCAGAATAGACATCAACCAGGGCGCCCGGGAGATCCGGGGCGCCCGGATTCAAAGCTGTATTTGCTGTTTCGAGTTCGAAACACAGATAAGCCTTCATGAGGGCACCTGGGAGGTTTGGGGCACCCTGGTCAAAGGTTTTATCAGCTGCGGTGAGGTCGACGTGGGGATAAGGTTTGACCGAGTTTATCGGGGTGCCCCCGACGTCTAGGGCGCCCCCAGGAGTGCTATAAAAGGGGCCTCGACCCCTCTGCTTCAACAACAACTGCAGTAAGCCATTCTGATCATTCTGATCGACGACAATACACTAAAGACGAGGCTCTACGATCAGGAGGCTCCAGGAGGAAGTGCGCGGCACTTCGGAGGTCCAGATCAGCCGAGTTTCAGATCTTGTTTGTTCGGTTTGATTTTTGTTCCGCATTCAATTCATTTATCTTTTTGATTGTAATCTTGCACTGTAAGACGGGTTTCTTCGCCTCCGAAAAGTCCAGAAAGGAGACCAATAGTGGACGGGCGTTCCCATACATAGGCCTTGGATGTACTGACCCTGGGGGGTTGGGAACCAAGTAAAAATTCCGCGTGCAATCTATGTTGGTTTTTATTTTCTTCGTTCTGTTTATTTTCCACTGCACTAACGCTATGAGTCTAGAACGAAGATTCGAAAGTCTACGGTTTTTTACAAAGTTTTTAACGGTCGATATTCACCCCCTCTATCGTCGACACCGGTCCTACATCACATACACACAAATTTTAGCCATAATAGTCGGATCTCGTGCCTGCAATCAAATAGTTAACCTACGCACATCCTACTATTATCCGGCAAAATAAAATACATGATAAAGTGTAAAAATGTAATCGAATCCAAAACAAACAAAATCGGAAACCATTGGCTCTAATACCAATTGTTGGGTTTTGATAACCATCATTTTGTTGATTATTTTCGCCTCTAAAATCCATGTTTGATCCACATTTTATATGCTTAAGTTTGCAATTTTATTAGGTTTCATGTATTTTCCCTATTTTGGCTTTTAATTCAAATCTTTATATATTTGGGATATTTTTGGCACTAAATTTGAATATCATTTCGTAGGCATCAATTGATCATGGACCTAGATCAAATTGGGTCAGACATGAGTTAGGATTGGATCCAGATCAAAAGGATCAAGCATCGGATTAATAGGAGCCGTCCATTCCAGAGAACGGTTAGATCTGAGCCATCGATCAACTTCTGGCCAATCCCATTTCAAGATAGAGTCAATCATGACCATAGATCAGGATCGAAAAATTTCAGCAAAATCAGATGTTATCTGACCGTTGGATTGAGCTCAAGATGTTCTAGACCATCCATTTAAGAAAAAGGAAGATTTGGACCATCCGCCACTGATCTGGTTAATCCGAGCTGGGAACAGGTAGATCATGACCATTGAATGGGATCTGTGGAATTTAGTTAAGATCTGAAGAGATCTGACCGTTGGATGAAGCCAAATCGATCTCAGCCGTCCGTTGTTAATTTTCTTTTGAGCTGTGAACCCAAGCTGGACCGAACCCAACTGCTGGGCTGATTCTCTTCTGAGCTGGTTTGGCTGAACCAGGGCTGAAGTGGACCGAACCAAAGCTGAGTTGGGTTGATTGAGGGGCTGAACCAAAGGACTGACTGGGTTGAACCCAACTTCTGAGCTCTGGCTGAGCTGAACCGAATTCGAGCGCAAGCCAGACCAACCCCATCGCTGAAGCCAAGAGAACAAAAGGGGCAGAGACCGCGATCTAGGGCAGACGGGAGGTGACACACAGAGATAGGGCTCGGGGGGTTCCCGACTTCTCCTCTTCCTCTTCACCTTCTCCATCTCCTCCGGCCATTGCACGAGCTAGGGCAAGGGGGTTCCGAACCCGAGCCGGCCGGAGTTCCATCTCGCCATCTTCTTTTTCTCCTCCAGTTCTCTCTCGGGTTGAGGGAAGGTAGGAAGAGAAGATTTCCATCTCCTCATCTCGCCGCCGATCGCAAAGCTAGGGCTAGGGGGTTCCGAACCCTAGCTGACAACTTCCACTCCATCGCCGGCAGCCATTTCTTTCTGTTTACAACATTTCTTTACAGTTTTTTTGTTCACAAATTTCTTCCCAGCAATTCAATTCCCGCAGCTTTTCAATTTCCAGTAGTAGCTTAAATTTCCAGCATTCTTCAGCAATTTGTGTTCAGCAGAGTTGTTCCTCTTCATCAGATCCGGCCAGCAGTAGCTTCTTCTCAGTTTTTCATTATCAGCAATTCGATCCCAGCAGCTACTTCACAGCTTTGCTCAGCTACCAGTTTTTCCTTCACAGCATTTATTTTCACGGCAATTCTTTCCACAGTCTATTCCATTCAATTCCAGCAGTTCATCTTCACAGCAATTCAGCAATTCTTCCCTTCGCTAGCATTCCTTCGCAGCTTCTCCATCCAAGCCAAGTGGTAGAACATCTTCAACAGCTACGGGCAGCAGCATTTCTTCACATTTCCAGCAGCCTTTACACTCCTTCACAGCAGCCGTTTCATCATCAGTGATTCATCCAATGTCTTCATCAGATTTGGTGGTTGGGTTAATGTAGTGGATGTTTTTGTTGATTGGTGAATTTTTGTAATCAATTTCAATCCCCTATGTTTAATCTTGCTTGCATTTGGCTTCATTTTGATTCATGCTTATCAATTGTTCGATGAAATGTCCCAACCAATTGTTTTACTTTAGTTTTGTAATTTCTCAGTTTAGATTCTTGCTACGTTTTATTAATTGAATGTTTCAAGTTTCTCTTATGTTTAAGTATGCAATTAGATAAGATTAGGTTAAGTTTCATTAATGCTCTATTTCCTTAATTGCTTCCTTAATGTTGCCTTGTGTTTCCTTGTCAAGTTAAGTTAGGTTAGATTAGATTTCTTTAATGCTGTAGGTTTTGTTCCATGTTTAGTTTTGTTAATGTTTTCTGCAATTGTAGTTAGGTTAAATTAGATTTCCTTACCTGCCTTGTCTTTCCTTAATTAAGACTAGATTTCATACCTGCTTTGCTATTCATTTCATAGTCATAGCTTTCGATACCAAACCCCAGTTTGATATCATGAGATTTATCTTGTACCAACTACATTCGTTGGGAGACGACTCGAGTTACTCTATGCTACATTAGTGTAGAGGAGTTCGATACTTAAATTGTATTTGAAACCATGACACTGTTAGTGATATGAGAGAAGTGTCCTAAGGCAATCGCCTTATGATTGTAAACATTTATTTTAATAAATGATAATTCACTATTTGAGTATACATGTTTGTGTATTTGATTGGGATCTTAAACTCATCTACTGAATGTCCGCAATACAACTCACAGCATAAGAGAATTTGTGCTAGTGATTATCTCTAAATGTGCAAATGTGAAGTATTGAAAATATCCCTAGTCGATAAATTGATAAATACGGACACTATCAATTCTGTTGAGACTAGCATGGGTTATTCTCTAATCAGCTGATTCTCACTGGCTGGCGACATTGGGATGTCCGGAGATAAACATGGATGCTAGTTAAGGGAACTAGTTCATTGGAGTGACTAGCTGTAAGACTTCATATGGGAATCTACATGTAGATATGTCAATGAAGATCTTACTGCGGCTTAAGTGCGATGTTCCTTTGACTTACGGTGTTCAAGTCATCTTGGTCATAGAGACTTATACTTTGACATCTTATGCAAGCATCTCCAAGGAGGTGTGGACCCAAGATGATCGGGTATAAGCCGAAGTGCCCGAAGATGTTTGAACAACCTACAAAGGATTCACCACTCCTTGCGAGGAGATGTATACCCAGGCCTATCGTCGGATTGTTACTCAAAGCCTCTGGCTAGAGCATATCATGTTTAGAGTGAGAGTCTCTAAAATACATGAGAGTAATTAGAAATCCAAAGGATGAGTAAGACATTACTTGGGCTAGGTGTGACGTAGTCAGCCTAGTGGGGACTGACACCATTGACTGTGTCCTGAACCAAGTGGGTATAAGGTGGTGAAGGGAATTGGGCACGATTCATTAGAGCTGCTGAAGGGTTTCAGAATAATTTCTTCTGAGGTCAAACCGTTGATCTTTCGATTAATTGGGGGGCATGATGTACTACTAGGTGCCACTCATGATCGTTCTATAATTAGTTGATTATAGACGGCCAACATAAATCGAAAGCCTATTTAGTCACATGCACTACGAGTAATCCGAGGGATTTAAAATGAGTTGAAAATTGGATTTTCCAATCAAGAGAAATAAGACGAATCTGAGTTAATCAGAGGCGCAACGGAAGCTAAAAATGGCTAAGTCTTTTGAAGGCTTATCGGGCGAATTAAATGAGTTTAATTCGCGATCGGTTCGGCTCGGTTTGGCCGGCCAAAGAGGGTGCTAATCCTCTTTGGTTTGGCCGGCCATTAAAGGAGGATAAACCAATTTATTTTGGTTTAATTAATAAAATAAATCTAGCGTGATTTGTTTTATAAAATTATGGATAAATAAATTGATATATAAAGAAATTTATATAAAGAGATTTATAAAGAAATTTGTAGAAATTTATTCTTTTATGGAAATTAAAATGAACCATGAATTGGTTTAATTTTAATTTATAAAATCAATTATGAATTGATTTTTCGATGATAAGAAAATTTTATACAAATTTTATTCCATAATTAAAAAGAGAGAAGGATTTGTTTTATGGATAAATAAATTTGTATAAAGAAATTTATATAAATAAATTTATAGAAATTTATTCCTTTTATGGAAATTAAAATGATCCATGGAATGGTTTATTTTAATTTTATAAAATCAATTATGAATTGATTATTCCATAATAAGAAAGTTTATAAATTTCTTATAAAATTTATTCCATAATAAAATGAGAAGAAGTATTTGTTTTATTATAAAGTTAGTTATAATAAAACTTGGCTTAAACGGAATAATTAATAATAGAATTTATAGGATAAATTTCTTATGAAAAAATTCCGTTAAAGAGGAGACTTGGCAAGGGAGAAGCAACTATATAAAGGAACCAAAGGCAAGCCCTTAATTCCAATCAATTAATCAAGAGATTAGTTGCTCCTCTCTCTCTTTCTCTCTACACGCCTCTCTCTCTCTCTAGGGCCAGCGCCTCTCTCTCTAGGGCCGGCTCTCTCTCTCCTCCCCTAGGGCCGACGCAACTCCCAAGGTGGGCGTGAGCTTCATCCACCAAGAAGACCCCGAAGAAGAAGAAGCGGATCGCATCTCCTTCCTTCCCTTCCCGGAATTGAGATTCCGAATCTTGGTGGTTAGTTTCCTATTTTTTCTCTTGATTTTCTAGTTGTGCCTTTAGAGAATCTAGTAGTTCTCATCGGCACAAAACTCGTGACTTTGCGAAGTCATCCCGAAGAGAACTCGGCGTGGACGCGAATAGAGGCGAAGCTTCCAAGGGACGCTACGGTTGGATCTCGTCCCTTTTCTTCGAGTTACGCGAGGTACAAAGTAAATTAGTTTACTTTTCCGCAAAGTTTTATTTTATGATAATGTCAACACACCATAAGGTTGCATGCTAGATACGTGGTTAGAATAATTTGAGAAATTATTTTATGCTAATTCTTCCGCTGCACGTAAAAATTTAAAATTTTACGAACCCGTATCCTTGTCAACATGCACCCGGTCCCAACAGTGGTATCAGAGCCTGTTAGTGTTCGACATAATCATATAATTGTTTTGCGGAAAACTTTGTCATGATCTCAATTTTGGAAAAATTTTTCAATTATGGAAACTTTCAAATTATAATAAATTTTAGATTTAGGAATTTCTAAGTTTGGAAATCCTCATGAAATTTCGCAAACTTTTGAAATTTTCTAGTTTCTGAAATTTTATAATAATTGTGAAAACTTCTCATCTTTGGAAACTTTCCAATTTTGGAAATTTTTCTAATTTGAGAAATTTTCCAATTTTGGAAATATGTAAGTTTTCTTTGTACCAGAAACTTACAATTATTCTGAAAACCTATTTATGAAATCTCGCAATTTTGGGCACTTTCTTTTAAGAAAGTCTAGACAAATTCATGGACAGTTAATTGACAATTAAATTTGAATTGGTTTTTAAATTGACAACAAAATTCTTTATTTTGGATTGAGCCTCGGGGAGTCGTCCAATTTAAAGTTAGTTGTTGTAATTTAATTTTCCAATTTTAATTGAAATTGTCATGTTTGATTAGGATTGAGCCTTGGGGAGCCGTCCAATTGGATTTACAACAAATTACTTTTCTTTGGGTATCTGAGCCTCGGGGAGCCACCCTTAGAAAATGATTTGTAGTAATTAATTAAATCCATGAATAAAATATGATTTAAGAGGTGATGCTCTTACATATTGTTGTCTCCAAAATTAATTAGGAAAATGGTTTCCTATAGAGTTTTCTTAAAAGAGATTTTCATGAAAATAATATGTAGTTGAATTAAGGGAATTGCCTCTTAATTTAATAAGATTTGATTTAGAGAAATCAAAGTCTTAAAACATATTATTTTCGAAATTGATTATGACAATTTAGGAAATTGTTTCCCAAAACAATTCCTTGAATAAAGTATGAAATTGGAATTAGGAAATCCGGTTCCTAATTCAATTAATGAGACTTGGTAAATTAAGTCACATACATACTTTATTAAGGAAATCGTTAGTCATGACATGATTATATGTCATGAATGTGCTTAGAAAAGAAAGGATGAGACCCAAAACCCCTTACAAAATATTAAGGCCAACACCTTCCATTAAAATGGTTAGAATCGGAGTTTTGTTTCTCGTTTGGGTTGATGGACACATCCATGCCCGGCTTGAATCTCAACATGTTCAAACAATGGAATTAGTTTATGTATAATATAGTTGGAGTCAGAGGTCAATCCTTAGTTTTGGTTGTTGGACACATCCAAGCCTGACTAAACGGTTGAATGAGCTCCAACCATATTAAAACTATTTCTTGATTAATGGGTCAGCCTTAAGCTTGGAGCATCGATTTGTTGTGCCACAGCCAAGGTCGATGTAAAGAGAGGTGCTGTTGGGTGCTATGTATAATGTTGCATACTTGTTAATGAGTTAACAACCCAATGATTTATGCAAACATTCAATTAGTTGATAGCATATAGTGATAGTTACATATATGTGATATGTAATCGGTATAACTACCTACCTTCATAGCTAAGAATAACTTGATGGCCACAGCCATGGTTGTTCTTATCTATGGTTGGATATCAACCTATTTGGAGATGTTCCTACGATCTCCCGAATTGATAAAAAGGGTTATTCAATTTAAAAAATAAATAGGATTTAATTTATGTATGTTGATACATTCTTTATCATTCTTCTCACATAAGCTCAATTTGTGTATTTCTAGGATAATCACTCGATCATGTCTTCTCTGAATTTGCGTTCCATTTTGAACACCAATAAACTGACTGGGCCAAACTTCATGGACTGGCTTCGAAACCTGAGGATAGTCCTCAAGGCAGAAAAGCTTGCTTATGTCCTTGAAGATCAACTTCCCAACCGTCCTCCTGAAAATGCAACTCCAGACCAGTTTCCTGAGTTGCTCAACCTGCTGAAGACTGTAGAGCCTTCTGTGAAGCAGGATCAGAAGACGGTACTGTTAGTTGGTTCCTCGAAGAAAGGTTCTAAGAGGAAGGCCAAAGAACAGAATAAGGGAAAGAAGAAAAAGGCCAAAAAGACTGAAAAGATCCCAAAAGGCACTTGCCATCTCTGTGGCAAGGAGGGTCACTGGCGAAGAAACTGCAAGGTTTATCTTGAGTCCTTGAAAGAGAAGGCATCCGATGCCCCATCCTCTTCAAGTATCTTCGTTATTGAATGTCACTCTATTTCCTCAAACACCTGGGTACTTGATACTGGGTGTAGCTCACATATATGTAATGACATACTGGGGCTAAGGAATAGAAGAAGACTCGTCAAGGGAGAAGCGAATTTGCGAGTTGGAAACGGAGCAAAGATTGCTGTTGTTGCCATCGGAACATATTTGCTAAAGCTCCCTACAGGACGTGTCTTAGAATTGGATAATTGTTATTTCGTTCCTTTGATAATAAAGAACATTGTATCTATTTCATGTTTGAATGAAAAGGATTATCATTTAACTTTTAGTAACAATTGTTGTTACATAACTTTAAATGGCGTTCTTTATGGGAATGAAACTTTGTGCAATGGTATCTACATGTTAGATTTATCCAGTGACGTTTTCAATATCGAAGTTAGCAACAAACGTGCTCGAATAGATAATCGAATAGACTCCTACACTTGGCATTGTCGTCTTGGCCATGTAAGTAAGAAACGCATGACTGAATTACACCGATGTGGAATTTTGGAATCATTTGAACCCGGTTCATTTGATACATGCGAATCATGCTTAAAAGGCAAGATGACCAAATTACCCTTTTCCGAAAAAGGTAATCCAGTGGGAGAATTGCTTGGTCTAATACATACTGATGTATGTGGACCAATGTCAACTCTTGCACAAGGAGGCTATAGCTACTTCATCACCTTTATCGATGATCACTCACGATTCGGGTACGTGTTCTTGATGAAACACAAGTCTGAAGCCTTTGAGAAATTCAAAGAGTTCAGAAATGAAGTAGAGAAACAGCTTGGCAAAAGTATTAAAATACTTCGATCCGATCGGGGTGGTGAATACTTAAGTCAAGAGTTTCAAGATTATCTTAGGGACAATGGGATATTATCCCAATGGACTCCGCCGTATACACCACAGCATAATGGTGTATCTGAGAGGCGCAACCGAACCTTGATGGACATAGTTAGGTCGATGATGAATCATGCAACTCTTCCAAAATCCTTTTGGGGCTATGCACTTAAGACAACTGTTTACTTGCTAAACAGAGTCCCGACCAAGGTAGTCTCTACTACTCCATATGAGACATGGAATAGTAAGAAACCCCACTTAACTCACCTTAAGATATGGGGTTGTCCTGCTTATGTGAAGCGGATTGTATCAGACAAATTGGATGCTAAGTCTGATAAATGTCTATTTATTGGATACCCTAAGGAAACGAAGGGTTACCAATTCTATCATCCCTTGGAACAAAAGGTGTTTGTTTCAAGGCATGCTGTATTTCTGGAAAAAGAATTTCTTTTACAAGAAAACAGTGGGAGTGGCATTGAACTTGATGAAGTTCAAGAAACTCCAATAGACATTAAAGAGACACCTAGTCTAAACCCACAACCAATACCTCATAATGATGAGCTATCAGTTGAACCTAAGACTACACCACATCTTCGTAGATCTGATAGGACACGCAATATTCCAGAGAGATACGGATTTCTCGTAAGTGAATCGAACGACGTGTTACTCATAAGCGATGACGAACCTATCAGTTATGAAGATGTTCTGAAAAGTTCAGAAAGGGACAAATGGCTTGAGGCCATGAAGTCGGAAATGGATTCCATGTATGAAAACCAAGTATGGGACTTGGTTAACCCACCTGAAGGGATTAAGCCCATAGGGTGCAAGTGGGTTTTCAAGAAGAAAATCGACATGGAAGGTAATGTTGTTACCTTTAAGGCTAGATTAGTGGCAAAAGGATATCGTCAGAAGCAAGGAATTGATTATGACGAAACCTATTCACCAGTAGCTATGCTTAAATCCATTCGGATGCTCCTAGCCATAGCAGCTCATTATGATTATGAGATATGGCAAATGGATGTGAAAACAGCTTTCCTTAACGGAAACCTGCTTGAGGATGTATACATGATACAACCTGAAGGTTTCACATCGGTTGATAAAACCAAAGTATGCAAGCTTCGACGATCCATATATGGACTGAAGCAAGCATCTAGGAGCGTCACAAGCAGATACCAGTCGATTTTATCCTTATGCATCCGCGATAGGATCTATCATGTATGCTATGTTATGTACAAGGCCCGATGTATCGTATGCTTTGAGCGTCACAAGCAGATACCAGTCGGATCCAGGAATGGATCATTGGGCGGCTGTTAAGACAATCCTTAAGTACTTAAGAAGAACTAAGGATGTGTTCCTAATATATGGAGAAGGAGATATGGTAATACGTGGGTATACAGATGCCAGTTTCCAGACAGATAAGGATGATTCCAAATCTCAGTCTGGATACGTATTTACTTTGAATGGAGGTGCAGTAAGTTGGAAAAGTTCCAAACAAGACACCGTAGCGGATTCCACCACGGAAGCGGAATATATCGCAGCTTCGGAAGCAGCAAAGGAAGCAGTCTGGATCAAGAAGTTCGTCTCCGAACTTGGCGTGGTTCCAACCATTGATGAAGCAGTGCCGATTTACTGCGACAACAATGGAGCCATTGCACAAGCAAAGGAACCAAGGTCTCATCAGCGATCCAAACACGTGCTTCGCCGCTATCACCTGATCAGAGAGATTATAAGTAGGAATGATATACAAATTGAGAAAATTCCCACTGAAAGGAATTTAGCGGATCCTTTAACTAAGGCCTTACCTCAAAACAAGTTTGAGGGTCATGTTAGGGCCTGTGGTATTGGATACCGTAGCGATTGGCATTAGGCCAAGTGGGAGTTTGTTAGTGATATGAGAGAAGTGTCCTAAGGCAATCGCCTTATGATTGTAAACATTTATTTTAATAAATGATAATTCACTATTTGAGTATACATGATTGTGTATTTGATTGGGATCTTATGTTGGATCGAGAAGCCCGATAGAGGGGGGGGGGTGAATATCGGAAAACTTTCGGATTTGAATAAGAGTAGGTATGCAGCGGAAATTAAAGGAAAGACACAGAGACGCAATCGATTTACTTGGTTCGGAGCCTGTGTCGACTCCTACTCCAAGGCCCACGGTCGTTGACCGTTTACTTTGGGCAATTCTATATTTGGCGCAAATAAGTTACACAATTTGATTTACAAAATTAAATGCAATAGAATATTAAATAACAAAAATTACGCTCTTCTTTTTACCGACGTCCGGAGTAGGTCGACTCTTTCAGGGTAGCAGGACGTCGTTAGCTCGAGGTGAAGCGTTTCCGGAGCACGGCGTGAGCGTAGAAGAGCGTGGAAGCTTGGGAGCGAAGTTTTTTTCGAAGGCTTGGGCGTTGGGTGCTATTTATAGCACCCAGGGGCGCCCTGGTCGTCGGGGGCGCCCTGACACGTGTCAAGCGATCCGCAAATCGCTTGGTCAACTTCTATCCCGCTAGAACAGGGATAAAGTTTGACCGTGAGGGCGCCTTAGTCGTAGAGGGCGCCTTCGCTGACTTCTTCCGCGCAGAGATCTTGCTGTGGATAAAGCTTGAGCTTCGCAGGCTTGGGCTGGAGGCGCCTTGGCTGCTGAGGGCGCCTTCGCTGACGAAGGCGCCTTCGCTGGTGAGGGCGCCTTGCCCAGTAAGCAACTGAAGCTCATTTTGCTTCGCTTGGTTCTGGTTCACCTTGAGGGCGCCCTGGACACTCAGGGCGCCTTACTCAGCTGCTGCCTCACTCCTTTGAGGCTCTCTGAGTTGCAGACACACATTCCTTCGGTCATGCATTCAGGGTTAGTCCAAAACACAATAAAACAATTAATTATTATTTTATACAGCCTTAGCTGTCTTGGTTCTGACTTTGGTCTCCTAAATGGAGCCTAGGTCGAACCGACGCCTACTGTTCCCTCGACGGGGAACGCGTCCTCACCTACTCCTCTCGGGAGAATTTACCTGATGCCAACCGTTCCTTTGGTTGGACTTTTGCCTGACGGTACTCTGTCAGGTCTTGTAAACTGGCAGTCCTTCGCCAGTTGCCTAGCAGTCCTTCGCTAGGGCTTTGGTGTTGGCAGTCCTTCGCCAGTGCCTAGCAGTCCTTCGCTAGGGCTTGATGCTGGCAGTCCTTCGCCAGTTGCCTAGCAATCCTTCGCTAGGGCTTTCTTTCCTGGCATTCCTTTGCTAGTGCCTAGAAGTCTTTCGCTAGGGCTTTTCCTGCTCACTTGATTAACTTGTTAGAAAACAAGAAAGACTTAACTTTTGACCTATGTTGCCATTATCAAAACACAGGTTTGACTTAGGTGCATTTCTGCACCAACAATCTCCCCCTTTTTGATTTATGGCAACCCTAGTTCAAAAAGTTAAGTTTAAGCAAAATATAACAAAGTTTTATCTTTTGTTCCCTCCCCCTGGAGGGAATCTCCCCCTAGATTTTTCAAAAGTTCGTGGGGAAAAAAAAACTTACTTGTACTTTTGAAAACTTAAGTTTTAGATTCTTAGAAGTAACTTAAGTTAATACATAGTAGAGTTTTTAAAGCATAATTAGAGTACTTGTTTGAATTTTTTTTTTAAATCTTAAGTTTTAAAGTACTCAAAATGTTAGCTTAAGTACTCGGTAAGATATAACAAGCTTAAGTACTTAGTAGGTTTTGAAACACTTTAGTACTTAACAATTTTGAAAAACTTAAGCTTTAGAAAATTTTTTTGACAAGCTTAAGTTAGATCCTTTTGAAAGGCTAGAGTATTTTGCAAAATTTGAAAGATTAAAAAAAATTTTGAAGCTTGAAAAAAAACTTAGCCAAAAAAAAAATCTTGAAAAAAAACTTAGCCAAAAAAAAAAAAATTTGAAAGCTTGAAAAAAAAGCTAGAAAGCTTTTAAGAACTTAAGTACTTCTTCAAAAAGTTTAAGCTTTTTCATAAAGGATAAGTATGTTTTTGAACCTTTTTGAATAACGGAAAAATAATTTAAAATTTAGAAAAAATAATTTTTTTCTTTTCCTATCTCTTTCTCTCCCCCTTTGCCATATATCAAAACAGATAAATGCAGCATGAATAAAGAAAATAAATAATAATTTGCTGTACTGAATCAGTTAGATTTACAATAAATCAATCAATTTTCTCTGTTGGGACCTGTCTAACCCAATTAGCTACTTACTAACTGTTATATACAGTAGTTTTTGCTAGGGTTAGTCAAGTTAAGTGTTTCTGTTCAAGTTAGATTTTCTAAGCTTGACACTTAACTTGATTGCTGTATAAGTTGTATTTAGTGCCCCAATTACTGCAGATGCACTGACTTAAAGCATCTTGAATTAAGGCAAAGACCTAAGCATCTCAACCCTTTCTAGGTTATCAATCAAAAGTACCCTAAGGTGCTTGTGAGATGCTGGCTTTTAAGTCTATAGGTGCATGCAGTTCTACAGTTAGGGCCTAGGCTAGGTCCATTTTCGAAAAAGCCCTAATTTTAAAAAGGGGTAGTTTTTAAATAAAAATAACACTAAGTCGAGAAAAAAATGAAAACTGATTTTGAAATTGAGTAAAGCAATTTTTCAAATTCTATTTTAAACCAATTTTAAGAAAACTTTTAACCTATTCTACAGAACACAATCCTAACTGCCTTCTTAGTGAACTAAACTCTGATTCAGGTAAGGGTTTTGTGAATATATCAGCTAAGTTGGATTTAGAGTCAATATACTTAAGTACTATTTCACCCCTGGCTACATGGTCTCTAACAAAATGATGTTTGACTTCTATGTGTTTGGTTCTGGAGTGTTGGATTGGGTTCTTAGTTAAATTAATTGAACTTATATTGTCAATAAATACTTGAGTTTGGGTGTAGTTGAGTTGGAAGTCCTTAAGTGTGTGCATCATCCATAACAGTTGAGCAACACACTCTCCTAAGGCCACATACTCAGCTTCAGTTGTGGATAGAGCTACACAGTGTTGTTTTCTGCTGCACCAACTAACTAGACTTTGTCCTAACAGTTGGCAGCTTCCACTTGTGCTCTTTCTATCTAATTTACAGCCAGCATAGTCAGAATCTGAGTATCCTGTCATATCAAAAGTGGAGGTCCTAGAATACCAAATCCCTACATCTAGGGTGCCCTTTACATATCTTAGTATTCTTTTTAGGGCTGCTAAGTGCGTTTCCTTAGCACAGGTTTGGTATCTAGCACACATCCCTATAGCAAACAAAATATCAGGTCTACTGGCTGTAAGGTACAGTAGGCTACCTATCATACTCCTATAGAGTTTAAGGTCTACTGGTTTACCATCAGGGTCACTATCTATTTTTACATTAGTGGCCATAGGGGTACTTATACTTTTAGAGTTATCCATTTTAAATTTCTTTATTAACTCTTTAGCATATTTAAATTGATGAACGTAGTTGCCATCCCTAGTTTGTTTGATTTGTAGTCCTAGAAAAAAAGTAAGCTCACCAACCAAGCTCATTTCGAATTCTTCTTCCATTATCTTGACAAATTCTTTTAAGAAGTTGGTGTTGGTGGATCCAAAGATTATATCATCTACGTAAATTTGGGCAATAAATATATCTTTTCCTAGGGTTTTAATAAATAAGGTTGAGTCAATTTGGCCTTGTTTAAATTCTTTGGATGTTAAATAGGTTGATAACCGTTCATACCATGCCCTAGGTGCTTGTTTTAGCCCATATAATGCTTTGGTTAGTTTATAAACATGGTTGGTTTATCTAAGTCCTCAAACCCTGGGGGTTGTCCTACATACACTTCTTCTTTAATGAATCCATTTAAGAAGGCTGACTTTACATCCATTTGATATAATTTAAATCCTTTATGGGATGCAAAGGCTAACAACATTCTAATGGACTCAAGTCTAGCTACTGGGGCATATGTCTCATCGTAGTCTAATCCCTCTACTTGGCTGAAACCCTTTGCTACTAAGCGGCTTTATTTCTGACTATTTCTCCTTGATCATTTAGTTTATTCCTAAAGACCCACTTAGTATCTATGATGGATTTGCCTTCAGGTTTAGGCACTAGTTCCCAGACTTGGTTCCTTTCAAATTGGGCTAATTCTTCTTGCATAGCTATGATCCAGTCAGGGTCAGGTAGGGCTTCATCTATAGTTTTGGGTTCAATTTTTGATATCATAGCTATTTGACTAAGGTTTCTATAGGAGGATCTAGTCCTGACTCCTAGAGTTGGATCACCCACAATTTGATCAGTTGGGTGACTGAGTCTGGGTTTCTTGGTTCTTCTAGAGCTTGGTTCAGCCTCAGGTCCGGCTGGTCGGTTTGGTTCACTGTTTGATTCGACTCTTTGGGCTGGTTCATTTGTTGGTTGGATACTTGATTCATTAATTGGTTCAATGGTTAATTCGTTTAAGGATTCAATTAATGGTTCAATAATTTGTTCATTATTTTCTTGGTCAGAGTTTGATGAAATTGGGTCTGGATTATTAGATGTTGAATTGATTTCTTCATCGAAAATTAAGTTTATTGTTTCTTCAATTTTCTTAGTTTGTTTGTTGTAAGCCCTATAGGCTCTACTTGTTGTTGAATATCCTAGGAAAATACTTGGGTTTGTCTTGGATTGAAATTTTCCTAAATAGTCTTTGGTGTTTAGGATATGGACTTTGCACCCAAAGACCCTCAGGTAATGTAGGTTTGGTAGTCTATGGTAGTATAGTTCATAGGGGGTTTTGTTGTGTCGTTTGTTAATCAAAACCCTATTTTGGATATAACAGGCTGTACTAGTTGCTTCTGCCCAAAATTGATTTACTAATTTAAATTCGTTGAGCATAGCCCTAGCGACTTCTTGTAATGTTCTATTCCTTCGCTCGACTATCCCATTTTGTTGGGGGGTTCTAGGACATGAAAATTCATGTAAATACCCATTTATCTTACAGAATTCCTCAAACTGTTGATTCTCAAATTCTCCCCCGTGATCACTCCTAAGTCTTTTAATTTTAGTGTCGTTTTGATTTTCAATTAGTTTACAGAGTTCAATAAATAGGTTTAGAGTTTCATCTTTGGTTTTTAAGAATCTGACCCAGGTAAACCTAGAGTAATCATCAACTATTACTAAGCAGTATCGGTTCCCGCTTAGTGACTTGGCACCATGTGAATCAAATAGGTCAAGGTGCAGGAGCTCAAGTGTGGTTTGAGTTAAATCAGACTGGATTAGTTTATGATTGGATTTGGTTTGTTTACCTTGATTACATGATTCACATATTAGGTTTTCATTGTTTTTGATTTTGGGGATACCTTTGATTAAGCCAAGTTGGGTAATTTTTGAGATAGTTCTTAAATTGGTATGACCTAATCTCCTATGCCAGAGGGTTGATTGTTCTAATTGTGTTAACATGCATTTGGGTATAAGGGGAAGATTTATAGTGTATACATTATTTTTCCTAGTGCCCTTAAGTATGATTTCTGAGTCTTGTTCATTTCTAATCAGGCAGTTGGAATTGTTGAAGGTAACTATATAACCAGAATCACATAACTGACTTATGCTAAGCAAGTTAAAATTAAAGTTTTCAACCAATAAAACTTTCTTAATAATGAAATCAGATTTAAGCTCAATATTACCTGACCCAATTACCTTGAGTGTAGCATTATTGCCAAATGCTACTGAGCCTAGGTTTTTGAGTTTGAGCTTGGTGAACTTCAATTTGTCTCCAGTCATGTGTCTGGAGCAACCGCTATCCAACATCCATTGGTCCAAATCTTTATGTTCCTACGCATAAAGAATTTTCTTGATTTGGATCCAATTAGAATCAGGAATAGCTTAAATTGAGTTTCACTGCCTAGTCTGTCTCACCCAAATTTAGGGTTTTCAATCACGTTAACCTTATAGGTTTTGTGAGACAGTTTTTGATAGTTTTGAAAATTTTAAAAATTTTGATTAATTTTGAAGGATAATTAAATTTTGAAAGTTTAATTAATTAATTTTGAAATTTTTGAAAAGATGTTTTAAATCTATACTTAGCTGAAATTTTTGTGTTAGCTTCGAATTTGACAAAAATTAATTTGAATTTGAATTTGAATTTCAAAAATTGGCTTCCAGGTCTTGGCGAGGCACTAGGCCTTCTTTGGCCGAAGCCTTATGGGATCATCCACCCTTTCCTTGACAAAGCCTTTTAAAGAAATTTCATTTTCAAATTATTCTTTGAAAAATTTCTGGTCTAACTAGTTTGGATTTTGGATCGGTAGCTTCGGCTGGTTTCACCAGTCTAAAGAGACCAAGTAGACTGGATCTTATTAGAATTGGTTTCCCCAACGTACTATCATCTCATCTCCACCCAATACTATGTTTTCAAGTTTCAGTTAAGTTTGTTTGGTCCTTAAACTAGCCTAAGTCTAATCATGGTAATTTGCAAAAATTAAATAAACAGGCAATCAAGCAATTTAATTCAAGAATAACAAGTTTATCTAATAATAAAAATAGTTTTCAGTTTGGCTCCCCCTGGACTAAAGCCACGGTGATGGTTAGGCAAGATGTGAATCTTGTCCTTGGGGATCCAATACTGATTTGATCCAGTAGGTTGGTTCAGGCACAGTTTAGGTACCCATGCCTGAATTTTTCCTCTGGACTGATTCAGTACAGACAAATATGATCTTTGTCGGGATTTGGTTCGGTAGCCAAGTCCGGATCGATTTAGAACTGATTTCTATTTTCCAAGGATCATGTCAAGACCCTTGGAACCAGATGTAAATCGTTCTAAAGCTGTTCTAAATTCCTTAACCTGAGTTTTCAGGGAGGAGTTCTCCTTTTCAAGTTTTTCAACTTGAGTAGAAGTTCCTTCCTGAACCTTCTCGATTAAGGGTTGAGAGTCAGCTCCCTCTTTCAGGAGTTTTACTTCCTGTCGGAGGGATTCGACTCGGAGTTTGGCTTTAGCCAAGTCTCGAGAAAGAAAAGAAATCAACTCACTTAATTGCAATTTATTAAAACCAGTTACCTTTATTTCTCCGTCTTCTGTGAAGGTCAGCTCGCCGTCCTCTTGTTCTGATTCTGACTCGACTTTTTCTGAGGCGGTCGGAGCTAGGAGATTGGACTGGGGTGCCTCTTCTTCTTCTTCTGAGGAAGACTCGTCCCAGGTTGCTTGTAGCGCCTTCTTTCTTCTCATCTTCTTGGACTCTTTGAGATTTGGACACTCTGACTTGTAGTGGCCCTTTTTCTTGCACTCGTAGCAGGTCACATTAGGCTTGTTCGCGGGTTCAGTTGGTTCGTCCTTTCTTCGGCCGGTTTTCCTTTTGTTGGTTCGGTTCTTTAGCTCCTTATAGTAGTTTCGAGCGAGCCGAACCAGCTTAGTTTGTTCTCCTTCTTCATCTTCTGAATCTGAGTCAGAGTTAGACTCGGGTTCAGGTTCGGGCTTCTTCTTCGTTGTCTTTTGAGTTTTGCCTGCAAGAAATGCAACACCTCTCTCGACCACATTGGTGTTAGTTTGTTCGTGCAGTTCTAGTTCAGAAAACAACTCATCTAATTTTATTTTAGAAAGATCTCTAGAGACCTTGTATGCATCTACCATAGATGCCCACAAGGTGTTTCTAGGAAAGGCGTTTAGAGTATACCTTATTAGGTCACGGTTTTCAACCTTGTGACCTATTGTGTGAAGACCGTTCATTACCTCCTGGATTCGTGCGTGGAGCTGGGCTGCTGTTTCGTTGTCAGCCATCTTGATAGTGTAGAGTTTATTCAGTAGCAGATCCCTTTTGCTGATCCTGGTGTCCGAAGTCCCTTCGTGCAGCTCAATCAGTTTTGTCCATAGCTCTTTTGCACTGTTGAAAGGGCCCACTCGGTTCAGCTCTTCCTTTGTCAGCCCGCATTGTAGGGTTTGCATTGCTTTTGCTTCGGCTTCTATCTTGCGCTTTAGAGTGTTGTCCCACTCCGAGTAGCTTTGTGGAAGTCCTTCGGCGTTTTTGGGGATCTCCAGACCGGACTGGATGATGATCCACATGTCCACCTGAGTTTTCAGGTGGACCTCCATGCGACTTTTCCAGTAAGAAAAGTCTTCTCCACTGAAAAGTGGAGGTCTGGCGGTGCTGAATCCCTCTTGCATAGACATTTGTTCTGTAAAAGAAAACTTTACAAAAAAAAGTGTCCCAAGACTTGGTCTTGGATTAGCAGTGCGGGATTAAGAAATAAAATATCGAGGGATGTTGCACCAACCTCGATTAACAAAAAATCGAACGAAAAAAATATTTTTTAAAAAAAATTTGAAAATCCGGAAAGAAATTTTCAAACTGGTGGTTGCACCAAGTTTGAATAACCCAGCTCTGATACCACTTGTTGGATCGAGAAGCCCGATAGAGGGGGGGGTGAATATCGGAAAACTTTCGGATTTGAATAAGAGTAGGTACGCAGCGGAAATTAAAGGAAAGACACAGAGACGCAATCGATTTACTTGGTTCGGAGCCTATGTCGACTCCTACTCCAAGGCCCACGGTCGTTGACCATTTACCTTGGGCAATTCTATATTTGGCGCAAATAAGTTACACAATTTGATTTACAAAATTAAATGCAATAGAATATTAAATAACAAAAATTACGCTCTTCTTTTTACCGACGTCCGGAGTAGGTCGACTCTTTCGGGGCAGCAGGACGTCGTTAGCTCGAGGTGAAGCGTTTCCGGAGCACGGCGTGAGCGTAGAAGAGCGTGGAAGCTTGGGAGCGAAGTTTTTTTCGAAGGCTTGGGCGTTGGGTGCTATTTATAGCACCCAGGGGCGCCCTGGACGTCGGGGGCGCCCTGACACGTGTCAAGCGATCCGCAAATCGCTTGGTCAACTTCTATCCCGCTAGAACAGGGATAAAGTTTGACCGTGAGGGCGCCTTGGTCGTAGAGGGCGCCTTCGCTGACTTCTTCCGCGCAGAGATCTCGCTGTGGATAATGCTTGAGCTTCGCAGGCTTGGGCTGGAGGCGCCTTGGCTGCTGAGGGCGCCTTCGCTGACGAAGGCGCCTTCGCTGCTGAGGGCGCCTTGCCCAGTAAGCAACTGAAGCTCATTTTGCTTCGCTTGGTTCTGGTTCACCTTGAGGGCGCCCTGGACACTCAAGGCGCCTTACTCAGCTGCTGCCTCACTCCTTTGAGGCTCTCTGAGTTGCAGACACACATTCCTTCGGTCCTGCATTCAGGGTTAGTCCAAAACACAATAAAACAATTAATTATTATTTTATACAGCCTTAGCTGTCTTGGTTCTGACTTTGGTCTCCTAAATGGAGCCCTAGGTCGAACCGACGCCTACTGTTCCCTCGACGGGGAACGCGTCCTCACCTACTCCTCTCGGGAGAATTTACCTGATGCCAACCGTTCCTTTGGTTGGACTTTTACCTGACGGTCCTCTGTCAGGTCTTATAAACTGGCAGTCATTCGCCAGTTGCCTAACAGTCCTTCGCTCGGGCTTTGGTGCTGGCAGTCTTTCGCCAGTGCCTAGCAGTCCTTCGCTAGGGCTTGATGCTGGCAGTCCTTCGCCAGTTGCCTAGCAATCCTTCGCTAGGGCTTTCTTTCCTGGCATTCCTTTGCTAGTGCCTAGTAGTCTTTCGCTAGGGCTTTTCCTGCACACTTGATTAACTTGTTAGAAAATAAGAAAGACTTAACTTTTGACCTATGTTGCCATTATCAAAACACAGGTTTAACTTAGGTGCATTTCTGCACCAACATCTTAAACTCATCTACTGAATGTCCGCAATACAACTCATAGCATAAGAAAATTTGTGATGGGATCACAACTAGTGATTATCTCTGAATGTGCAAATGTGAAGTATTGAAAATATCCCTAGTCGATGAATTGATAAATACGGACACTATCAATTCTGTTGAGACTAGCATGGGTTATTCTCTAATCAGCTGATTCTCACTGGCTGGCGACATTGGGATGTCCGGAGATAAACATGGATGCTAGTTAAGGGAACTAGTTCATTGGAGTGACTAGCTGTAAGACTTCATATGGTTATCTATATAGATATGTCAATGAAGTTCTTACTGCGGCTTAAGTGCGATGTTCCTTTGACTTGCGGTGTTCAAGTCATCTTGGTCATGGAGACTTATACTTTAACATCTTAAGCAAGCATCTCCAAGGAGGTGTGGACCCAGGATGATTGGGTATAAGCTGAAGTGCCCGAAGATGTTCGAACAGCCTACAAAGGATTCACCACTCCTTGCGAGGAGATGTATACCCAGGCCTATCATCGGATTGTTACTCAAAGCCTCTGGCCAGAGCATATCATGTTTAGAGTGCGAGTCTCTGAAATACATGAGAGTAATTAGAAATCCAAAGGACAAGAAAGACATTACTTGGGCTAGGTGTGACGTAGTCAGTCTAGTGGGGACTGACACAAACAGACCATGTCCTGAACCAAGTGGGTATAAGATGGTGAAGGGAATGAGGCACGATTCATTAGAGCTGCTGAAAGGTTTCTGAATTCTTTCTGAGGTCAACCGTTGATCTTTCGATTAATTGAGGGGGCATGATGTACTACTAGGTGCCACTCATGATCGTTCTATAATTAGTTGATTATAGACGGCCAACATAAATCGAAAGCCTATTTAGTCACATGCACTACGAGTAATCCGAGGGATTTAAAATGAGTTGAAAATTGGATTTTCCAATCAAGAGAAATAAGACGAATCTGAGTTAATCAGAGGCGCAACGGAAGCTAAAAATGGCTAAGTCTTTTGAAGGCTTATCGGGCGAATTAATTGAGTTTAATTCGCGATCGGTTCGGCTCGGTTTGGCTGGCCAAAGAGGGTGCTAATCCTCTTTGGTTTGGCCGGCCATTAAAGGAGGATAAACCAATTTATTTTAGTTTAATTAATAAAATAAATCTAGCGTGATTTGTTTTATAAAATTATGGATAAATAAATTGATATATAAAGAAATTTATATAAAGAGATTTATAAAGAAATTTGTAAAAATTTATTCTTTTATGGAAATTAAAATGAACTATGAATTGGTTTAATTTTAATTTATAAAATCAATTATGAATTGATTTTTCCATGATAAGAAAATTTTATACAAATTTTATTCCATAATTAAAAAGAGAGAAGGATTTGTTTTATGGATAAATAAATTTGTATAAAGAAATTTATAGAAATAAATTTATAGAAATTTATTCCTTTTATGGAAATTAAAATGATCCATGGAATGGTTTATTTTAATTTTATAAAATCAATTATGAATTGATTATTCCATAATATGAAAGTTTATAAATTTCTTATAAAATTTATTCCATAATAAAAGGAGAAGAAGTATTTGTTTTATTATAAAGTTAGTTATAATAAAACTTGGCTTAAACGGAATAATTAATAAGAGAATTTATAGGATAAATTTCTTATGAAAAAATTCTGTTAAAGAGGAGACTTGGCAAGGGAGAAGCAACTATATAAAGGAACCAAAGGCAAGCCCTTAATTCCAATCAATTAATCAAGAGATTAGTTGCTCCTCTCTCTCTCTCTCTCTCTCTACACGCCTCTCTCTCTCTCTAGGGCCGGTGCCTCTCTCTCTAGGGTCGGCTCTCTCTCTCCTCCCCTAGGGCCGGCGCAACTCCCAAGGTGGGCGTGAGCTTCATCCACCAAGAAGACCCCGAAGAAGAAGAAGTGGATCGCGTCTCCTTCCTTCCCTTCCCGGAATTGAGATTCCGAATCTTGGTGGTTAGTTTCCTATTTTTTCTCTTGATCTTCTAGTTGTGCCTTTAGAGAATCTAGTAGTTCTCGTCGGCACAAAACTCGTGACTTTACGAAGTCATCCCGAAGAGAACTCGGCATGGACGCGAATAGAGGCGAAGCTTCCAATGGACGCTACGGTTGGATCTCGTCCCTTTTCTTCGAGTTACGCGAGGTACAAAGTAAATTAGTTTACTTTTCCACAAAGTTTTATTTTATGATAATGTCAACACACCATAAGGTTGCATGCTAGATACGTGGTTAGAATAATTTGAGAAATTATTTTATGCTAATTCTTCCGCTGCACGTAAAAATTTAAAATTTTACGAACCCGTATCCTTGTCAACATGCACCCGGTCCCAACAGACACGACTGAAGCGGTCATCAAATTTGGCGCCATTGCCGGGGAATGTAGTGGTGCTTGATAATTATATCCTTTGATTCTATTTTTGATTGCTTTATCTTTTGTATATGGTTGCTGCCATTTTTCTTGTTTGTTTTGTGACAGGGCTGCAAGATCAAAATGTTTTAACCAGAGGACTGTAAAGAGATCACAGGTGCACTGTCAGAGTTAAAGTTTTGGGTGAATCATGTGAATCAACAAATATCTAACTGGCATTCATCTACTTACCAGCAGCCATGTCAGCAATTTCAGCAGCAAAACCAAGCTTTTCAGCAATCCCATTTGAATTTTCAGCAATCAAATCAGTTTTTTCAGCCACCATTACAACCATTCCAGCAACCACAACAATTCCAGCAGCCACCACAGCAATTTCAACCGCAATTCCAACAATTTCAGCAAGATCTTCAGCCAAGTCTACCAAATTTCCAGCAAACTCAGATTGGGCAGCCACAATTCTAGAATTTTGAGCAACAAATTCAGCAATTCCAGCCCACTCAATTTCAGCAACCCTATCAACAAAATCAATTACCTTTTCAAGGAATTCAGCAAGGGTACCAAGTTAATTCAAATTTCCAGCAACCATGTCAATTTCCACAGCAAATTCACCCTTGCAACCAGAATTTCCAGCCACAAGATCAAAATTTCCAGCCCACTCAATTTCAGTTTTCACCACCACAATTTCTGCCCTATGATCAGAGTTTCCAGAATCATAATTTTTAGCCATCTCCACCAAGTTGTGAACCAAGTTTTTAGCAATTTAATCAGCCTATTCAACCATTTTATCAACCCCCACAGTCTCAATTTTAGACTTCACAGCCTACTTACAGTTTTGAGCAGCCTTATGCTACATTTCAAGTCCAACAGGAGTTCCACACCAATCAAGGAGGCTTTGAGAATCCTAATGAGAGTGAGGCTCAACAATAAAGAATGGAGGAGATGCTTCAACAAATTCTACAATATCAACAAAAGCAACAAAGGCTTCAAGACATCGAAAGAGGCGTTGGACAAATTGCTAGTCAAATGAATCAAATGCAAGTTCAAGGATCAAGCCAATCATCTCCTTAGGCTACTCAGGATTTTAAGGGGTATGATTGTGAACTAATTTGGAGGTTGGTGGAAGAAGAAGAAGAAGTCATCAAAATCAGGAAACCTACAGCATGCATTCCTCCTGAAGTTCTTGTTCAAAATTCACTTCCAAATTTTCCAGCTCAAGAAGAAGATTCTGAAGCACTACAGGACCCTTCTCATCTTTTGTTTTGTGATGATAATTTAATTGATGGTACTAATTTTTCTATCATGGTTGTTGCAGATATTACAGAAGGAGCATGCATAGGAGATGATTCTACAGGTGTAGGGGATTGCACTAAGCCCCAGGGACCACCACAATATACTGGTACATTAGAAGATTCAGAGGATGAACCAGAAAGTGTAGGGACTTGCATGGTGGAGGCAAGAACCCAAGGATCACCTTCTTTAGTTGAGTGTCCACCAGAGCCTGAACATGAAGTAGAGCATATACTTGACCAGGAGGAGCCAATAATTGCATCCACTCTTGTAGAACCTCTAGGTATTCTTCAACACGATCAGGTAAGTATTCCTCCTATTTTTTCTGAAGATTGTATAGAGGTGTTTCAAACTGATTTTATTGATTGTAAAAGATTTTTTGAGGCTCCTAAAATTGATGTTGTTTGTTATGATGAATCCCTTGATACATCTTTTGTGGATATGGATTGTAAAATTTTTTTTAGAAGTGCCCCAAATTGATGTTGTTTGTTATGATGAATCTTTTGATACATCTTTTGTGGATATGGAGTGTGAAAATTTTTTAGAAGAGCCTGAAATTGAAGTTGTTTATTGTGATGAATCTCTTGCTATATCTTATGCTGAAGGTGAGTGTGAAAAACTTATGGAGGTACCTCAAATTGATTTCAGTGGTTGTAATGCATTGCTTGATACATTCTTGTTGGAAAATAATTGTGAAAATTCCATTGAGGTATCCAAAATAGATTTCATTGGTGGTGATAAGTTTCTTGAATTACCCTTGGTGGATATTAATTGTGAAAAATTCATTGAGATACCAGAAACTGATTTTATTGGATATGATGCATTTTTGGATACATTTCATGCAGAAACTGATATTATTTCATTTCTTTCTTACCCTGCATGCTTGAGAAAGGTATTACATAGTTTTGCAGGGTCCCGAAGACTTATGGAGTGGGTGCTCCATCTGAACAGACTCCAACCTCCTGGAAGAACTTTCAAAAGGCATCAAGATGGAGGAGAAGGTCTTACTTTAATTCATAGCACTCCATCTCTTACATGGATCTTGTACCTTAATCGTCTACGGCCACCCGAACATTTTTCTGTAAAGTTCAAGTGTGGGGGAGACATGCACCATGACATAGATCAAATGAAGGAAGCTCTCTCAGCTACTCTTACTCCTCCACTACCACGATGGAGGTTGTTTCTTGATAGACTCCGACCGCCAGAAATAAAGGAGAGTTTGTTCCTTTACTTTCCTTTTCTTGTTTTTGTTTATGTTTATACTCACATATTTATTTGCTTTTATACCTTGCATTCATGTTTTGCTTCCTCATTCTGCATTTTGTTTGATCTTGAATAAACCTTGTTTGATTTCTAGTTTTATCTCCCTACATGTTCCTTTATTATGCTTTGAGAATCATAAAAGATAGTTAAGTCTGATTATCGAGTTTTGGTTTCCTTGGTATGCTTGGGGATATTAATTGCATTTAGTCATTTATTGTGGTGATGGACTCTATCTTGTTGGATTAAGCATGACATTTTATTGTTCACCTAGTGAGGATATTGCTATGCCTATCCTTAATCCTCTTATGTGTGATAGCATTTGTGATATTTGACACTCTAGAACTTGCTTTGATTCTTTTTGAAATTACAATAGCATAAGCTTACATGAATATGATGGAGGCAACTTTTCTTGTTGAACTTTTAGTTTTCCCTCTCCTTTGTTGTTGTTACTACTAAGCATTTCACCTATTGCTTTCATATTTCATTGTCTTTCCTTTGTCAGATCTTTTCATTGTCATTACATTCTCACTGACATATCTTTATTAGCTTATTCTTCCTTTGAGCATGCGATGAGAGCATGGGGTGATTGCATGATGAGTTACATTGTTATTTCTCTATTATCAGCCTCTATTATTGTGAGTTTTAGATGTTATCATGCTTTGCTACATTGCCCGAGACGGGCAAGTTTTAAGTGTGGGGGGGAGGCAAGTGTGTATGGACGAATGCTTGTGTGTAAAAAAAAATCTCCCTATGTGAAAAAAAAATTCTCTCTTTGTGAAAAAAAGAGAAAGAAAGAAAGAGAGATAGAAAAAAATAATAAAGATGAAAAAAAAGAAAAAAAGAGAAAAGAATGAAAAAAAATCTCCCTATATGAAAAAAAAATCCTCAAGCATTCGAGATTTTGTTAGTGATGAACAAAAAAGAATATTTTCTTGATGTGTACTCATTTGATATCTTTATTAGAGAATCTCAAGAGTGAAGTTGTTGATACAGGTATGCATTTTTAGAAGTGTGTAAGTAGTTATTGTGTATTGTATTGAGAATGTGCATGGAGAATTTTGAGTGTTGGAGGTTTGATTGAGTTATTTATTTTGGCCTATTGTTTGATTGTATACATCATGTTAATTACCCCAATGCTCTCATATTCTCTTTGATCTTCTTTCATATTCTCTTTGATCTTCTTTCATGCTCTCTATGATCTTCTTTGTTATCTACCATTCTTGTTCTCTTATTAGCACTTGGTTTCATTATTATCCATTGAAAAGTCCTCTTGATTTGTGTACTTATGTTATAGTAGTGGAGAAGTAGAAGATAAGCAAGCATATGGTAGTGCAATGTCATGAATGTTTTGAGAGAACTCCATTTCCATATCTATTATTTTTGTGAGCATCAGTGCATATATCCATCTTGTGAGGTTTTTGTCATGCTTAGTTTATTCAAGTTGATGAAATTACCATGCTTTTGACTTATGTAAGATTTGGAACCATAAATACATGGATTCTTGAGACTTGATGATCCTAAGTAACTTTCTTTTATTATTTCTTAAGGTATTGATAGGGGATGTAATGTTTGGGAGATATATTGTTTTCTTTTAGTTTTATTTACATGCCCGAGACGTGCAAGAATTAAGTGTGGGGGAGTTTGATAACCATCATTTTGTTGATTATTTTCGGCTCTAAAATCCATGTTTGATCCACATTTTATATGCTTAAGTTTGCAATTTTATTAGGTTTCATGTATTTTTCCTATTTTGGCTTTTAATTCTAATCTTTGTATATTTGGAATATTTTTGACACTAAATTTGAATATCATTTTGTAGGCTTCAATTGATCATAGACCTAGATCAAATTGGGTCAGACTTGAGTCAGGATTGGATCCAGATCAAAAGGATCAAGCATCGGATTAATAGGAGCCGTCCATTCCAGAGAACGGCTAGATCTGAGCCATCGATCAACTTCTGGTCAATCCGAGTTCAAGATAGAGTCAATCATGACCATAGATCAAGATCTTAAAATTTCAACAAAATCAGAAGTCATCTGACCGTTGGATTGAGCTCAAGATGTTCTAGACCATCCATTCAAGAAAAAGGAAGATCTGGACCATCCGCCACTGATCTGGTTAATCCAAGATGGGAACAGGTAGATCAGGACCATTGAATGGGATCTGTGGAGTTTGGTTCAGATCTGAAGAGATCTGACCATTGGATGAAGCCAAATCCATCTCAGCCGTCCGTTGTTAATTTCCTTTTGAGCTGTGAACCCAAGCTGGACCAAACCCAACTGCTGGGCTGATTCTCTTCTGAGCTGGCTTGGCTGAACTAGGGCTAAAGTGGACTGAACCAAAGCTGAGCTGGGTTGATTGAGGGGCTGAACCAAAGGACTGACTGGGTTGAACCCAACTTCTGAGCTCTGGCTGAGCTGAACCGAATTCGAGCGCAAGCCGGACCAACCCCATCGCTGAAGCCAAGAGAACAAAAGGGGCAGAGATCGCGATCTAGGGCAGACGGGAGGCGACACACAGAGATAGGGCTCGGGGGGTTCCCGACTTCTCCTCTTCCTCTTCACCTTCTCCATCTCCTCCGGCCATTGCACGAGCTAGGGCAAGGGGGTTCCGAACCCGAGCCGGCCGGAGTTCCATCTCGCCATCTTCTTTTTCTCCTCCAGTTCTCTCTCGGGTTGAGGGAAGGCAGGAAGAGAAGATCTCCATCTCCTAATCTCGCCGCCGATCGCAAAGCAAGGGCTAGGGGGTTCCGAACCCTAGCTGACGATTTCCACTCCATCGCCGGCAGCCGTTTCTTTCTGTTTACAGCATTTCTTTACAGTTTTTTTTGTTCACAAATTTCTTCCCAGCAATTCAATTCCCGTAGCTTTTCAATTTCCAGCAGTAGCTTAAATTTCCAGCATTCTTCAGCAGTTTGTGTTCAGCAGAGTTCTTCCTCTTCATCAGATCCGGCCAGCAGTAGCTTCTTCTCAGTTTTTCATTATCAGCAATTCGATCCCAGCAGCTACTTCACAGCTTTGCTCAACTACCAGTTTTTCCTTCGCAGCATTTATTTTCACGGCAGTTCTTTCCACAGTCTATTCCATTCAATTCCAGCAGTTCATCTTCACAGCAATTCAGCAATTCTTCCCTTCGCTAGCATTCCTTCGTAGCTTCTCCATCCAAGCCAAGTGGTAGAATCTCTTCAACAGCTACGGGCAGCAGCATTTCTTCACATTTCCAGCAGCCTTTACACTCCTTCACAGCAGCCGTTTCATCATCAGTGATTCATCCAATGTCTTCATCAGATTTGGTGGTTGGGTTGATGTAGTGGATGTTTTTGTTGATTGGTGAATTTTTGTAATCAATTTCAATCCCCTATGTTTAATCTTGCTTGCATTTGGCTTCATTTTGATTCATGCTTATCAATTGTTCGATGAAATGTCCCAACCAATTGTTTTACTTTAGTTTTGTAATTTCTCAGTTTAGATTCTTGCTACGTTTTATTAATTGAATGTTTCAAGTTTCTCTTATGTTTAAGTATGCAATTAGATAAGATTAGGTTAAGTTTCATTAATGCTCTATTTCCTTAATTGCTTCCTTAATGTTGCCTTGTGTTTCCTTGTCAAGTTAAGTTAGGTTAGATTAGATTTCTTTAATGTTGTAGGTTTTGTTCCATGTTTAGTTTTGTTAATGTTTTCTGCAATTGTAGTTAGGTTAAATTAGATTTCCTTACCTGCCTTGTCTTTTCTTAATTAGGACTAGATTTCATACCTGCTTTGCTATTCATTTCGTAGTCATAGCTTTCAAAACCAAACCCAGTTTGATATCAAAAACCCAAAAGCAATAAAATACGATCATGAGATTTATCTTGTACCAACTACATTCGTTGGGAGACGACTCGAGTTACTCTATGCTACATTAGTGTAGAGGAGTTCGATACTTAAATTGTATTTGAAACCGTGACACGACTGAAGCGGTCATCAGGTTTCCCCACGGAGATTCTAAAAGTTATGTGCTTCTTGTAGCTATTTTCTTAATTATGTGTTTTGTATGTTTTCCCTTAATACAATCCACACAAATATCAAGATAAGTAAAATCCAAATCATGAAGAATTTCATTCTTTACTAATCTTTGTAACTGCTCTTTGGATATATAACCCAAACGGTTTTGCCATAAGTAACCAAGCTTTCATCCACTAGACCACATTTTGTTCCAACATTATGATGCAAAGTTAATATAGTCTCAACATACAAATTATTAAGCTTTAATTTGTATAAGTCATCACAAAGAACACCAAAACTAATAGAGTGATTATTCTTAAATAAACTGAAATATCCATTTTTAAACATAAGGAATCCTTGCATCGTATTTGAGACATGAGTAGTACAACCAAAATCAATCCACCAGGTATTAAAAGGAACTTCTACCAAATTTGATTCAAAATATACAAAAGCACTAGGCTTACCTTTCTTTTCAAACCAAACCTTTTGTTTTTGGCAATCATTCTGAAAGTGTCCAAACTTGTGACAAAAATGACACTTATCATTTTTTTTTGTCCCTTCTTTTGGTTTTAGACAAATGACACATTTAACTTCAAGTATCCATTATTGCCCTTTACATTTTTCTTTCCTGATTTTTTTTCTGACATCAGGATGACTCGTGAGATTAAGTGAGTGAACTCCTTATTTCTTAAGCCTCGCTTCCTCTTATATTAGCATACTTTGCAATTCTATTACATTCTATTTATCTTTTATAGTATGATAATTAATTTAGAATGGACCATACTCAAGATGCAAAGAGTTTATAATAAATTGCACAAGGAAACTTTCACTCAATTTCATTCCCATGGAATTCAATCTTGCTGCAGTATTCATCATATGAGTGATATGCTCATGCATGCTACGAGAGTCATCAAACTCATGGTGGTTAATATACCCATTAATGTCCCACAAAGTGACTTATTAGCAAACTTAGATTGAGATTGATGTTCTACAAACTTCATAAATTCCTTAGCATTATCAATTTTAGGGATTGTTGACTTAATGATGTCTACTACAGTCATTTGCATAAACATCAAGCTGAGTGTGTTTGATCTTTACCAAACCTTATGGAAAGATACTTGTTCTATGCTCCTAGTATCAGTAAGTGCAGCAGACTTATCTATAAGAAGTGCCAAATCAAGATCCAAAATACCTACATGGAACTAGATTTGCTCTCTCCATTCAAAAAAATTAAGCCCATTGAACTTTGTAATAAACGACGCTTGCGAATGAAGAGCAACAATTGTTGATGCTGCAAAATATAAATAATGCTCATGCTTTAATGCATTGATTTATAAATCATAATACATAATTCAGATAACATTCATTTGAACCTTAAATGCATATTGAAGTTCTCCTTTGGGTGATACTACAATACACATATATAATTGTTGCTCAAATAAAATTTCATATACTAGGTAATTATTTATGCTCCAATTTAACATATTTGCTATCTTTGGATATACTAAATGTAGGACCGGTGCCGTCGATAGAGGAGGGGGGTGAATATCGATCGTGAAAAATCTTTCGCGAAAACCTCGTGGAAAACTCGGATCGTTCTAGACTTAAAATATTAGTAGCGCAGCGGAAAATAAATAGAACGAAAAAACAAAGCAAAGGACATAGCGGATTTTTACTTGGTTCCCGACCCCCCAGGGTCAGTACATCCAAGGCCTATGCACGAGAACGCCCGTCCACTGTTGGTCTCCGTCCTGGACTTTCCGGAGGCGGAGAAACCCGACTTACAGTGCAAGATTACAATCAATAATATAGAAATTTAAGTACGGTAATTAACTAAATGCAAACCAACAAGACAAGGATGAAGCTTGGCCAATCTAGACCTCCGAAGTGCCGCGCACTTCCTCCTGGAGCCTCCCGGTCGTTGAGCCTCGTTTCTAGTGTGTTGCCATCAGTCAGAATGCTTGGAATGGTTCTTGAAAGTCGTGTCTGAAGCAGAGGGGTCGAAGCCCCTTATATAGGCCTCCTGGGGGCGCCCCGGACGCTGGGGGCGCCCCGGAAGACTCGGTCAACCCTTATCCTTGCGCCTACTTCGCCGTAGGTGATAAGTTCTTTGACCAGGGTGCCTCGAACATCTCGAGCGCCCTCTTGAGCGCTTATCCTGTGCTTCGGACTCGCAGCAGCGAAACAGGGTTGACCCGGGCGCCCCGGATGTTCCGGGCGCCCCGGTTGACACCTATTTTGACTTCATCACAAAGGCTGCACTCGTAGCTCTGTCTGGGGGCGCCCCCAAACACTGGGGGCGCCCTGGTGCATGGGGGCGCGCCCAACACTGGGGGCGCCCTGGTGCATGGGGGCACCCCAACACTGGGGGCACCCCCAACACTGGGGGCACCCTGCATTAAGACTGCAAGGCTAGTTCTTCTGCTTGCTTTGTCTCCGGTTCTTGTTACCTGCAAGATACACAAACACAAAGCATATATGCATATAATATTAAGCTTAAGGACTTGGTTCGGACTTCGGATTTGCATGAAACCCTAGGCCAAACCGGCACGAGTTCCTATCCCAGAGAACTCGCCCTTCACCTACTCCTTTCAGGAGACAGTTGCCACCCAGCCGTTCGGGTGGACTTTTGCTTAGCTTCTGATACTTTCGGACCTCGAGATGCCCAAACCTTGACTCGTCTCTACTCCTGTCCTTAGTCATCGCTCAGCTAAGTTGCTCAGTCCCTTGGACCAAGACTTCATTCCCTAGCAGTCCTTCGCCAGGTGCCTAGCAGTCCTTCGCCAGGTCTTCATTCCCTAGAAGTCCTTCGCTAGGTGCCTAGCAGCCCTTCGCTAGGTCTTCTATGCCTAGAAGTCCTTCACTAGGTGCCTAGCAGCCCTTCGCTAGGTCTTCTATGCCTAGTAGTCCTTCACTAGGTGCTTAACAGCCCTTCGCTAGGTCTTAGGGTTACGATACCTAGCAGCCCTTCGCTAGGTGCCTAACAGCCCTTCGTTAGGTCTTAGAGTTTCAATACCTAGTAGTCCTTCGCTAGGTGCCTAGCAGCCCTTCGCTAGGTCTTTAGGGTTCCGATGCCTAGATTAACTAGGACTTTTCTTCAGCTAAGGTTACTTCTCTTTTGCTCCCCTTTGTCTGTTCAATATATCACTGACTTAAGTGAATTGTCAAACATTAAAACACTTAAAGAGGAACATTATTGATGCAACTTGCACCAACAATCTCCTCCTTTTTGATGTTTGACAATAACTTAAGTTAGATTGGTTTAAAGGGGCTAACTTACTGTCCTTGGAAAAAATGATATGAGTTTTGAAACTACATTTTTGATTTTTGGGAGAAAATTTTCCTAACTTCTAACTTAAGGACATCTCTCCCCCTTTGTCATACATAAAAAAAAATCAACAAATACTTGCACCAACAATGAACACCTTTGGTTCATTTTGAAGATGCTAATAAATTTTTGAAAGCATAGCATAAAACTAATACTTAAGTATTTTGAATTCAGAAAAGACAATTTTTTTTGAGAAAATACCGGATTTTTGAAGGTTCAAATATTTTGAAAAATGATCTTTTGAAGGTTTTGAGAGAATAGATTCAGCAGTTTTGAAAGATATTTTGAAAAATATAAGTTTTTCTGAAAAATATTATACACATTTTGCAAGTACTAACTATTTTTGAAAAAGATGAGACTTTGAAAAATATAAGTAATTTTTGCAAGGAATTATGTATTTTGAAAGTATACTATTTTACTTGACTTGGTTTCTTTTCCAGTCTGACACAGTCCTAGGAAATCTTGTTAACTACAAGAACATTTTCCTAAGTGTCTCGGAAACTTTTCAAACTCAAGTAAATATAAAAATAATTGCATAAGTCACAGAACTTCTGAAAAATAGTGTGTATATTTTGAAAAATGTATAAATTTTTGAAGTCATAATACTTGATTTGGTTTATCTTCCAGTCTGACACAATCATAGGAAACCTTGTTGACTACAAGGACATTTTCCTAAGTGTCCTGGAGAATTTTCCAGCTCAAGCTAAACATTATTTCAAAATTTTGAAAATAATAGTATATATTTTTATTTTGGGAAAATTAATAGTATTTTGAAAGAATACTTACGTTTTCAACAGGATTTGAAAATATCGCGCATGAAAACATTTGAAATATTCAATAAGTCTTTTAATTTGACCTCCCCCTAAACTTGACCCAGTCCTGGGAAGCTTGTTGACCACAAGTACTCTTCCTCTAAGTATTAAGGGTTGATTCAAATTAAAGAAATTATCTAATAATTTCAAAACAATTAATTAAACAAAATTGTTTCAGAAGTTTGATTTATACTCCCCCTAAAGTTGACACATCCTAGGAGTCCTTGTAGATTATAAAGTGGACCTTCCTCTGTGTCTTTAGGGTTTATCAAAATCAAACAAGACAGATAAATTTTACAACATAAACCTTTTTAAAAAAACACAAGTGATAACGATTTAAAGCTCAGTTTTCGAAAAGTATTTTCAAATAATAGTAATTTTTACAGTGTAGTTTTCGAAAGCCAAAAAAATGAAAATCACTCCCCCTGTATACTATCCCGTTTGACTCTATCTAAGTGCCTTAAGGAACTTTAGTGTTGTCCTAAGAGGCTTGTGTCTAATTGCGTGAGTCAAACAATTTTTGAAAAGATATAATTTTTGAAAAACGTATAATATGTATATTCAATCAGACAAGCATGAATTCCATAAAAACATTATTATGTTGAAACACTATTTTGAAAATATATTTTTAGAAAAATATTCTAATAATTTTGAAAAACAATTTTGAAAAACATTTTTCAATTTATTAGTCCTTAACATCTCACCCATTTTAGATGTATCAATACAACAAGCATGATTGCCTTATAAGTGTATTGTGAGATGCTTGAATCATTTTTCTTTAATTTATTTTTAATTCTAAGATTTAATTGAAGCTTGTGTTAGATTTGAATTTGACAAGAAGTAACTTGAATTTGAATTTCAAAAATTGACTTCCAGGTCTTGGCGAGGCACTAGGCCTTCTTTGGCCGTAGCCTTATTTGATCATCAACCCTTTCCTTGACAAAGCCTTTTAATGAAATTTCATTTTCAAAATTACTTATTGATAAATTCTGGTCTAACTAGTTTGGATCTTGGATCGGTAGCTTCGACTAGTTTCACCAGTCTAAAGAGACCAAGTATACTTGACCTTATTAGAATTGGCTTCCCTAACGTACTATCATCTCACCGCCACCCAATACTAGGTTGATCAAATTTCAATTATTCTTTTTCCTATAGCCGTTCTAATATATGCATAAAATATAAACATGAATGACATGCCATATAAAAAGAAGTAGCAGATGCATGACTTGGCAATTATGTATGAGTCAAACAAGTCCAAAGTATTTTATTTAAGTTTCTAAAAATGTATCAAATTCCTGATTTGATACATGTCGTGTGTACCCGCGAATATGCCAACCCACTTTGACATATTTGATGTTATTAATTTTAATTGTTACAGTTTGCGTAAAATTTTATTTTAATTTGAGTTTAAGTTATTTAAGATTTGAAGTTGAGTTAATTGAAGTTTGAATTAACATGAAACTTAATTAACTAAGATTGAATTGATTTGAATCAATTAACGTTGAATTTATTTGAAGTAGATTGAATTGATTAGCTTTATTTGAATCAAATTGATTTAATTGACTTAATTAAAATTTTAATTGAATTGAATTTAATTTAAATTTAATTTTAATTGAATTGAATTTAATTTAAATTTAATTTAAATTGAATTTAATTTAATTTAATTTGAATTTAATTTAATTTGAATTTAATTTGAATTTAATTTAATTTAATTGGAATTTAATTTAATTTGAATTTAATTTAATTAGAATTTAATTTAAATTAATTGGAATTTAATTTAATTTAATTTAAATTTAATTGGAAATTAATTGAAATTTAATTTAGAATTTAATTTAATTTAATTTAAATTTAATTTAGATTTAATTAAGATTTAATTCGAATTTAATTAGGATTAAATTAAGATTTAATTTGAATTTAATTAGGATTAAATTAAGATTTAATTCAAATTTAATTTGGATTTAATTAGGATTTAATTTGGATTTAATTAGGATTTAATTTGAATTTAATTTGAATTTAATTTAATTTGTATTTAATTTAATTTAATTTGAATTTAATTTAATTTAATTTCAATTTAATTTAATTTAATTTTAATTTAATTTAATTAGGATTTAATTAGAATTTAATTAGGATTTAATTAGGATTATAATGATTAATTAATAATTATGGGTTTAAATTCATCATTTTCATTATTTCAAAAATTTCTTCTTCATCTTTATCTTTCTTTTCAGGTTTTTCTAATAATTTTATTTATTTGAATTTTTGTAATTTTTATTAACTATGGCCTTTATCTTAGATAGTTCTATATCCTCCTCAAGACTAGGTCTTTCAATATCCTTATAGTAGGTGGAGTAATTTGGGCTACTAATTAAGATTTTGTAATAATCTTCAATATTATCTATAATTAAATTATTATCTAGGAGAAAATTATCCTCAGATATATTTTCAACATTAATCTCTAGATTATCTTTAAGATTTTCAGAATTAATTTCTGAATTAATCTTGAGATTTTCAGAATTAATTTCTGAATTATCCTTAAGATATTTGAATTCGGATTTATCCTTAGGATTTTCAAATTTGAATTCGGAATTATCCTTAGGATTAATTTTGTCTGAATTAAAATTATCATAACTAATTTTATCAGAAAAATTATCAGAATTAATTTTATCAGAAAAATTATCAGAATTAATTTTATCAGATAAATTATCAGAATTAATTTTATCAGAAAAATTATCAGAATTAATTTTATTAGATAAATTATCAGAATTAATTTTATCAGATAAATTATCAGAATTAATTTTATCAGATAAATTATCAGAATTAATTTTATCAGATAAATTATCAGAATTAATTTTATCAGATAAATTATCAGAATTAATTTTATTAATTTCTGAGTTGATATTCTGAATTAGACAATTAATTTCTAATATTTTGGTCATATTCACGTTTTGTAATTTAACATGCAAAAAGTTAATTTTACTATGCAGTAAATCTACTTTATCAGAAAAATTAACTACTTCATCACATGACAGTGCAGGAACTTGTAAAATTTTGGAACATAAATCTTGTGTACCTTCGCCGGACACTTGTTTTTGTAATGTCCGTATTTCTTGCATTTGAAACATTGGACGTGACTTTTGTCCCTTCGGTTTCCTGGCGCTGGTGCCTCCTTCGCCACCGGTGATGTAGACCGAATCTTACGAGTAGGGCACTGATTTTTATAGTGCCCTCTCACCCTGCATGAGAAACAAATAATATGGAATTTACAAATGGACATTTTTAAATAAAATATACCTGATTCACCCCTGGGCTCCCCCTCAACTCCTGGCGTCTTTGCTCCGTCGGCGGTTAGTCCGGTGAAGAGCGGCTCGGCTCTGATACCAATTGTAGGACCGGTGCCGTCGATAGAGGGGGGGGGTGAATATCGATCCTGAAAAATCTTTCGCGGAAACCTCGTGGAAAACTCGGATCGTTCTAGACTTAAAATATTAGTAGCGCAGCGGAAAATAAATAGAACGAAAAAACAAAGCAAAGGATACAGCGGATTTTTACTTGGTTCCCGACACCCCAGGGTCAGTACATCCAAGGCCTATGCACGGGAACGCCTGTCCACTATTGGTCTCCTTCCCGGACTTTCCGGAGGCGGAGAAACCCGACTTACAGTGCTAGATTACAATCAATAATATAGAAATTTAAGTACGGTAATTAACTAAATGCAAACCAACAAGACAAGGATGAAGCTCGGCCAATCTGGACCTCCGAAGTGCCGCGCACTTCCTCCTGGAGCCTCCCGGTCGTTGAGCCTCGTTTCTAGTGCGTTGTCGTCGGTCAGAATTCTTGGAATGGTTCTTGAAAGTCGTGTCTGAAGCAGAGGGGTCGAAGCCCCTTATATAGGCCTCCTGGGGGCGCCCCGGAAGACTCGGTCAACCCTTATCCTTGCGCATACTTCGCCGCAGGTGATAAGTTCTTTGACCAGGGCGCCCTGAACATCTCGGGCGCCCTCTTGAGCGCTTATCCTGTGCTTCGGACTTGCAGCAGCGAAACAGGGTTGACCCGGGCGCCCCGGATGTTCCGGGCGCCCCGGTTGACACCTATTTTGACTTCATCACAAAGGCTGCACTCGTAGCTCTGTCTGGGGGCGCCCCCAACACTGGGGGCACCCCCAACACTGAGGGCACCCTGCATTAAGACTGCAAGGCTTGTTCTTCTGCTTGCTTTGTCTCCGGTTCTTGTTACCTGCAAGATACACAAACACAAAGCATATATGTATATAATATTAAGCTTAAGGACTTGGTTCGGACTTCGAATTTGCACGAAACCCTAGGTCGAATCAGTACGAGTTCCTATCCCCGAGAACTCGCCCTTCACTTACTCCTTTCAGGAGACGGTTGCCACCCAGCCCTTCGGGTGGACTTTTGCTTAGCTTCCGATACTTCCGGACCTCGAGACGCCCAAATCCTGACCCGTCTCTACTCCTGTCCTTAGTCATCGCTCAGCTAAGTTGCTCAGTCCCTTGGACCAAGACTTCATTCCCTAGCAGTCCTTCGCCAGGTGCCTAACAGTCCTTCGCCAGGTCTTCATTCCCTAGCAGTCCTTCGCTAGGTGCCTAGAAGCCCTTCGCTAGGTCTTCTATGCCTAGTAGTCCTTCACTAGGTGCCTAGCAGCCCTTCGCTAGGTCTTCTATGCCTAGTAGTCCTTCACAAGGTGCCTAGCAGCCCTTCGCTAGGTCTTAGGGTTACGATACCTAGCAGCCCTTCGCTAGGAGCCTAACAACCCTTCGTTAGGTCTTAGAGTTTCAATACCTAGCAGTCCTTCGCTAGGTGCCTAGCAGCCCTTCGCTAGGTCTTTAGGGTTCCGATGCCTAGATTAACTAAGACTTTTCTTCAGCTAAGGTTACTTCTCTTTTGCTCCCATTTGTCTGTTCAATATATCACTGACTTATGTGATTTGTCAAACATTAAAACACTTAAAGAGGAACATTATTGATGCAACTTGCACCAACACTAAACATATCTAATAAAGCATATAAATTATCCACAAGTATATTCATGATCATAAAATAAAGTAATCAACCTTTGGGTGATTCGCAATTATTCTACAATCAATGAACTTTAAATTATTCATGATAAAAGTTTAGTATTTTTATCATATCATCTCTTATCATCACATAATCATGAAAAGTTTAACATTATTTAATTAATGTCCAAAATTTTTTTCATTTGGCGACTTTGGTGACTAACAAATTATGCATAGTATAGATATTAAATAAAATAATAATAATAATAAACATTTAAAGGTTCATATGTGTTTAATTTTAACTTTATGATCCATCAAGCATAAAACACGAGTAAACATAATAATCATAATTTGGTAATCAAAACATAGTTATACTCAAAGTAAGAAAATATTCATGATTCATTTACTAAGCAAATATGTGAAGATCATAATTATTTATTTCTAATGAATAAACATATTAGAAAACATACAAATATCTAATCAAATACAAATAAGTATAACATGCTCAATACATTATATCCATTAGAAAGTTGAGATGCCAATGAAAACATACATAAGTCCAATTATTTTTTTTGCATAATTACTCAACATATGCAATTGATGGGGTTGAGCTCCCCGTGACTGACACGTGGACTGAAAAAGCTATGTGGCAAGACCTCTTTCTGTGGCGCCCGAGGCTCCCTCGGGAAGATGGATTCTCGAGACCACCTCGGGTTGGCATACTTTGGAAATTGACCTAGGAGGACACACACCCGAAATCCCCTCGGGAGAGCGGGTCCCCAAGAGCATCTCGGGAAGGTAAACACCCAGGACCCCCTTCCGGGCCAAAAGACCCCGAGATCACCTCGGGGTAGCAGAGCCCAAGGAGCACTCGACCTCAAGTAAAGGTCTCCCTTTCTTTGGATCTAGGGATAATCATGACCCGTAATACACGACCATTAATGCCTTCATCATCACAACGGTCTAGCTTGTTAGATCGTTGACGCTTGCTAGAGGGGGGGGGGGGGTGAATATAGAAATTTCTTCGATTTCTTTTCTACCTACGTTGTTAGTTGCGCAAGCGGCATATACTAAAATGAAACTAAACAACTAAACAATGCTAACCCATTTACATGGTTCGGAGATGAAGACTCCTACTCCACGATAGTTCGTGAGGTGGACGATCCCTCGATCCTTCGGCGGATGACTCCTCGGATGCCCTCCGGCAAGCTCGTGTAACTCCTTGTGGGTGGAGAAACCTCGCCACAACCTTGAGTACACCTCTGAGCTCTAGAGACTACTAACAAGCCTTAACCAAGCCTGTTTTGTCGAGAGTTATCAACTCAACTCGAGTTCTCTTAAATAGAACTCACCACTGAAACCCTCGCCACCAGTCGATTGCTCATTTACCAGTCGACTGGTCCCACTCAACTAGGCATCCAACGACTCTCTCAACGGCTAGTTTTTGAGCTCACCAGTCGACTGCTCCTAGGGCAGTCGACTGGTCTCAGATCGATTACATTCTGTGAGTTTTAGTTTGTGCTGGCAATCGACTGTTATATCACCAGTCGACTGCCAAGCTGATACAAACACTCATCCTTACTTCAACGACCCTCCTCCACTTGTGCCTTCAGGTACACTCCCTTGGCTTGCCCCTTGAAGTCCACTTCCATCGGCTCTCGTCCCTTCATAACTCAGCTGACTCTTCACCAGTAGCCTTGACTATTGTCTTCGTGCCCTCTTCATCTTTGGCTCCCGTCCCTCGGATGCACTCAAGCCTCTAGCTTGCCTCCATGCTATCCTTCACGTATGTCTCGAAGTCAGTGCCCCTCGGCTCATCATCCATGCTATCCATGGTCCCTCGGGTGCACACAAGCCTTCAGCTTGTCTCCATGTAACCCTTCACAGTACTGAAGCCGTCCAGCCAAGTCAATATGTGTAACTTGCACATCCTGCACACTCACATACACATATTAGATCACAAGGGTAAACCTAACTTAAACCCTTTGCCCAAACATCAAAACACATGGTCACTCCGGACCATAGATTGCCTCAACAATCTCCCTCTTTTTGATGTTTGGCAATACGTTTAAGTTAGGGAAAATAAATACCAATAATAAATAGCAACAACAATGCTAAATAAACATTTAGACTTACGTTGCCAAGACTCCACCTTAGACTTACACTGCCAATGCATATGCAATGCAAACAATTATGGATCCTATCCCAAGGCATCCCACACACCTAACCTTCCCAAGTTAGGAATTTTTACCAAAACGAGTTTTTTAAAACCTATCCCAAGGTTCCCCCTACATTGGACTTACAAAGACTTTTTAAGAACCTCTCTAAGGTTCCCCTTACGCCAAAACTGGAGCAACCATGCTCCCCCTTTTTCTAAGCTCCCCCTAAACCTAGGGTTTCTTGCAAAGGCATGTTTGGTTTCCCAAATTAAACCCAACACTTCTCCCCATTTTCCTAACATAAAAAAAACTCCAACAATATCCCAATTATTGGATCTTTTAATCTTTTATGATCCTAAACACAGTGTACTAGCCCCCATACACTTGTTTTACATCATTTGGACACCAATCAGCTGCTGGATACCAAATTCAGCCCAGACCAGTTGACTGCCCCCTAGGGCAGTCGACTGATACTCTGAAAATCAGAATTTCAGCTTTTTTGACCAAATTTAGAAATGCACCAGAAATTCCACAAATCTTCAAAAATTCCAAAATTTTATGGAGAGATTTGTGGTGTCCATACCTACATGAGAAAAATACATTCCAAAATGTATCTATCACAATTCCCAAGTTTGACACAAAATCCAAAACTAGCTAAAAGGTTCACTCAAACATTGACCAAAAGTCCTAGTTTTGGTTTCCCCTTGATGTCTCTGCCCATACCAACCCACAATGCATCCCTATCATTGATTTATATGGCATTTTCACATCAAAAATCAATTCTCATGCTATATGACCCCAATGTCATATTTCCATGCATGAAACACAAAATCCATGTGCCAAAACCCAAGAATTGAGACTCAAGTCCGACTCCAACTCTTTTGGCACATCCCATGGTCCATCTAGACCTCTAGGAGCAACCCTCCCAAGATACATTCACCATATATCCTAAAGGCTCCTAGAGCTCCCCCTTGAGCTCTTAGCCTTAGCCACCTCCCTAGGTGACTCAACAAATACTAGACCACACCGGTGTTCCCCCGGTGACTCTTGGTCTACAAACTTTACCTTCTTACCCCTAGACACCTTGTCTTTGGTTAAGTTCTTCTCTTTCACTTTAAATGGCACCCCCTTGCCATATTTAGACTTCTCCTTCTTGCCATAATCACATGCTACCCTAGCATATTTCTTTCCCTTGGCATTGGAGACCTTAGATCGGTATCCCAACCTCGATCTACCATTGTTGGGTTTTAGACCACCCAACATCATATCTAAACCCTTAGATCCAATAGTGAATCTCTCTAGAGTTTTCTCTAACCTATCAAGTTTTTCCCTTTCTAGGTTCTCAAACCTAGTATCCACATGTCCACCTTGGACATTCCTAGACCTACCCATCTTCCTAGGCATATGTCTCCCCTTTCTGGGATTTTTGTCTTGATCCTTAGGTCTAGAGGTATTGAATTTTTCATGATGCATGACCTTCCTAGGGTTTTGATCTACCTTGTTAACCATATTTCTATCGTTATACCTAAATCCATGATTATGCACAAGCAAGCATTTTTGATTATTTCTAGCATACATGGATGAATAATTGACACTATTTTTAACATTCATGGAGGAATTTAAATTTGAATTGTATTTTAACTTAAGGTTAGGAATTACCTCCCTTACCCTTGTAGCTCCCCCTCGTTGTGAGCTTCTTTTCTTCTCATCCTTCTCCCATATTCTTAAGTGCTCCATTTTCTTGAGCTCTACACTCTTTGGGCACTTCGTGTGGTAGTGTCCTAGCTCACCACACGTGAAACATCTAATTTTCTTTCTTTTCTCTTGGGCTTCTCCATTCCTATAACCCATGTTAGATTTAAAAGGAATTGAAATGAGTTTAGGATTTACCTCCTTTTTACCTAGTGGACACTTGTCCTTGTAGTGTCTCTTTTCATTGCATCCAAAGCATGTGATATGGTCCTTTTTCTTTACTTTGGTGGAGGTTGGAGCTTCTTCTTGCTCCGGGATTGATGAGGGTCTCTCCTCCCCCTCAATTCTTGAGGTGGTGACCTCTTCTATCTCTTCCTCACTTGAAGATGTAGACAATTCAATTCTCTCGTCCTCTTCAGATGTTGAACTTGATTCACCCTCTGATTGATCCTTTTTCTCCTTTTCTTCTTGTTCTTGTGTCAGATTCTCATGTAGAGCTATCACTCTTCTCCATAGCTCATATGCATTTTGATATTTTCCTTCACCACTAAATACATTGTTAGACAAAATATTAAGTAAAATTGTAACTACCTTTTCATTTGCCTTTGATTGATTTTGTTGCTCTTGATTCCAATATCTTGGTCAGAGCTTCTTCCCATGCTTATCTCTAGGAATTTCAAATGCTTCTTCAAGTGCAATCCTAAGGCCCCACTCCATTCCGAACCATGTTTCTATCCTTGTCTTCCAATATTCGAAATCTTCATGGTTGTAAGGGGGGGGGGGGGGGTGGAGTGTAGATGTCATCTCCTAGATGTCTTCCATTGTTCTTCTCCTCTAGCATGTGCTCCTTTGGTGTTTATTCCAATAAGAGCGGTCCTTCGCTCTGATACCACTTGTTAGATAGTTGACGCTTGCTAGAGGGGGGGGGGTGAATAGCAATTTCTTCGATTTCTTTTCTACCTACATTGTTAGTTGCGCAATCGACATACTAAAATGAAACTAAATAACTAAACAATGCTAACAAACCTATTTACGTAGTTCGGAGATGAAGACTCCTACTCCACGACAGTCCGTGAGGTGGACGATCCGTCGATTCTTCGGTAGATCACTCCCTGGATGCCCTCCGGCTAGCTCACGTAGCTCCTTGTGGGTGGAGAAACCTCGCCACAACCTTGAGTACACCTCTGAGCTCTAGAGACTACTAACAAGCCTTAACCAAGCATGTTTCGTTGAGAGTACTCAGCTCAACCTGAGTTCTCTTAAATAGAACTCACCACTGAAACCCTCGCCACCAGTCGACTGCTCATTTACTAGTCGACTGGTCCCACTCAACTAGGCAGCCAACGACTCTCTCAACGGCTAGTTTTTGAGCTCACCAGTCGACTACTCCCAGGGCAGTCAACTGGTCTCGGGTCGATTACATTTTGTGAGTTTCAATTTGTGCTGGCAGTCGACTGTTATATCACTAGTCGACTGCCCAGCTGATACAAACACTCATCCTCACTTCAACGACCCTCCTCCACGTGTGCCTTCATGTACACTCCCTTGGATTGCCCCTTGAAGTCCTCTTCCACCGGCTCTCATCTCTTCATGACTCAGCTGACTCTTCACCAACAACCTTGACTATTGCCTTCGTGCCCTCTTCATCTTTGACTCTCATCCCTCGGATGCACACAAGCCTCCAGCTTGCCTCCATGCTATCCTTCACGCATGCCTTGAAGTCCGTGCCCCTCGACTCATCATTCCTTCTATCCATGGTCCCTCGGGTGCACACAAGCCTCCAACTTGTCTCCATGCCACCCTTCACCGTACTGAAGCCATCCAGCCAAGTCAATACGTGTAACCTGCATATCCTGCACACTCACATACAGATATTAGATCACAAGGGTAAACCTAACTTAAACCCTTTTCCTAAATATCAAAACACATGGTCACTCCGGACCATAGATTGCCTCAACGCCTAAGAGCATCTTGGGAAGGTAAACACCCAGGACCCCCCCTCCGGGCCAAAAGTCCCCGAGATCACCTCGGGGTAGCAGAGCCCAAGGAGCACTCGACCTCAAGTAAAGGTCCCCCTTTCTTCGGATCTAGGGATAATCATCACCAATAATTATGGGATAATCATGACCCGTAATACACGACCATTAACACGTTCATCATCACAATGATCTAGATTTAATGGTTGTGACGACCGTTACAAGGGTTATCCAGTAACCGAAGATTGAGGGGACATGGAGGAGAACGTGGGGACGTGTGGGACTGCCGCCTCAGGTATAAAAGGTACTCCAACCCCTCCGATAAAGGGGTTACACACACTAACATACGCATTTTCCTTGCTTCTTTCCATCTCCTAGACCGAGGCACTGACTTGAGTGTCAGAGTAGGCTCCGCCAGACAACCTTCGGTGTGTTCCCATTAATGCTCGTGTTAATCTCGTAGGGTGGAAGTTCCTCCTCTATCGTCAGCATCCGCGTGGGTTGAACCTTGGTGACTGGTCGTCGACGTTGATTCCTTCCGGAACAAGTTTGACGCCGTTTGTGGGAAACCAATAAAGCACCAGAAGGAGAACCGATGGCAGAGCCAGCAAGGCAATCCATCATCCTGACAAAAGAAGTGCTGGATCCCTTGGTGGCCCATGCCGCCAAAGGGGAGCTCCAACAGCACCAAATGGAGCAAGGCGCTTCACGGCGAGGAGCTACAGGGCAAGAGGAGATCCTCGTGATCTCTGGAGGTCCTACTGGAGGGGACCCCAACCGAGAGAGGTAGGCTCGCACTCGGTGAGTGGAGAACTACGCCATCAAGACGAGGGGTAGTCGAAGTCGCGACCCCATAATCTCCTTTAGCCCAGAGAATCTGGAGGACACAGAAGCCCCCCACGAGGGTGCCCTGGTAATTCTTGCATGTGTAGCAAATTATGAGGTCAAGCGGGTCTTCGTCGATACAGGAAGTTCTGTGAACATCCAGTATAAGGTTGCTCTGGACTAGATGCAGATTGACGAAGATAAACAGCTTTCGGTTTCGACCCCGCTCGTTGGCTTCACCGGGTATCGAGTACAGCCGATAGGGAAAATTACCCTATCGTTGTCGTTGGGCAGTGACATTTTGGAGAGGACTAGGAGGACTTTCTTCCTGGTCGTGGATGCTCCCTCATCCTACAATGCCATCTTGGCATGCTCGGCACTCAGTACATTCCAGGAGGTGGTCTCGGTCTACTACCAGAAGATTAAGTTCCCGGTAGGCGACCAAGTGGCAAAAGTCAAGGGCTACCAGTTAGTGTCTTGCCGATGCTACAGCGGGGAAGTCAGATTAGAGTCCCGCAAGAACCCAAAGTCCTATGAAGCCCTATAAATTGGTCTCGCCGACTCGCGAGAGGTTGAAGGGCCTAAAGATGAACGGAGGGAAGTCGGGAGCGAGGAGGTCCAGATTCACCCTCAACAGAGGGAGGGACTTATGAGGATCACCACCGACCTTGCACCAGAGCTGAGAAGCCATCTTATAGACTACCTGCATAGCCATTGAGATGTCTTCACCTAGGCCACCAAGGAAATCAAAGGGGTCCCTCCGGCTCTAGCTATGCATTACTTGCATGTTATCCCTGAGCCCAACCTGTGAAGCAGAGGCGAAGGCACTTTGCACCCGAATAGGACAAGGTCATCAAAGATGATGTCAACAAGCTGCTAAGGGCCGGACATATAAGAGAAGTTCAATTTCTGGTCTGGTTAGCTAATGTAGTCCTTGTCCCTAAGGATATCATTGTCGACCAGGTAATGAAGCGCTTGAAGCAAGGCTTCCACGGGGCCATCGACCAGCTGAGGAAGGCCCAACTTTTTCCTCCGGATGCTGACCTAGGTTTCATGAGTATAGACCGAGTTTGGGAAGAACTCCTGCCCGAGGATAAAGAGCTGTAGAATTATTTGCTACCCGGGAGCTTGACCCCGATATACCCCTTTTGATTATAATGAGAATATTTCTTTGCCTTACCGTCCTGAGTAGGCTTTTGCATTTGTCTCCCTGTAATATTTGTCTTCGTCACGAGGACCAAGAGCGTAAAAGGATCGGTGTTTCTCTTCGACTCTAGGAGCTAGGTTGTCGATTAACCTTCTTGAAAAATAGGCATTACCTCTCAGCCCCTAGGGTAAGGGAGTCAGGAAGCCATTGCTCATCCCCCGTAGCTTCTTGGGTTGGTTTTAGGGATCCAGAACCCCCTGTGATGCCAGGTGTCCTCTGGGTTTTCAAGTTTGATCTTGGGTGTGGATCTCCCCAAGGTAGCCCCGAAAGCCCAACTGCCAGACCCGCAGTTGTTCATCTGTGGGACCTAAGTTGGCTTCATTCTGTATTGCGTGTTTGTGGCCTTCGAACCGTCATTTTCGGGCCCCTGGCGATCCATTGAATTAACCCATAAAGGTTTGCGAGTTCCCAGACACCGTAGGGGCATGCCAATCGATGGTGACAGAAAAGATGCGACACATCAGGATTGGCATCCATTACTACTCCTACGCCTTACCCTCATTAAATGCGGATGGGCAGCCATCTCTACAATGGTGGAAGGACAACACATTCGTTCTCCTCCATCTTTCCTTCCCATTCTCATGGACCATGAAGGAAAAAAAGGTTGCAGCCTAGAGGAGAACCCGGCGAGGGAGGAGTTTCACCGCCCAGAGGGGTGCAAAGCCCTGTCTGCCCAAGCTACGGCAGGTGCTCCCAGAATCCCTTATGAAGCGTACCACCTTCCGGTACATCCTCCATCATCCCCCCTTCTAACAGGGGTTTTTTTCCATCACTGGGAAGCATAGCAGAGATGATATCACACCCTTTCCGGAGGAGCACGACGGAGATGGAACCACATGATTCACTAGAGAGTTCAGAAAAGACATTACATGCTTCGCCGAGGAGCATGGCAGAGATAATATCATTTGTTTCACCCGGGAGTATCTCCTGGTGGTTCATCTCCTGTCCATCTTCGGGTGGACAGTGTCTCTTGGTGGTTCATCTCTTGTCCATCTAAAATGCTCTCCCCCGCTTGATCGCTCGCTTCCCCGAGTTTTGGGCATCAGTCGTCAATCGGGCCTGGAGTAGTTTGTCATCGGAGGAGGAGTTGTAGCTGCTGCTCCCCCTTCTCTTCCCTTTGTATTTTGCAATTCATCTTTATTCTTAAATGTGAGTTGACTGTAAGAGGCAATCAGGGTCTTTGAATGGAACCGTTTCGCCCATGTGTACCCAAGCCGTTCTTGTTCCTCATTCATCCGTGAATGGTCATGAGAAGGGAGGACCAGAAGCCCCAGCCGCGACTGAAAATTCAAGGATCTTAACCATAATAAAGATGGCTCCTTGCTTACCCGCCACTGGAAGACGGTTCCGAGCTAAGCGACCATGCGGGGATGCTGTTGAAGTGATAGGGGAGAACCTGGGCAAAGGAGTGATCTCCTCTACTAGATCCACTGATTGTATCCCCTATTCTTTGTATTCCCTTGAGATGACATTGTCATTGTATTTCCCATAGAAATGAAGGAAAACACTTGTTATCTCTGATGTGTAATCGCTTCGCACAGTAATCAGATATTCTACTGGTTTCACCTTGTCTGAGGATGCTTGTTTCATATCTAGTAGGCGTGCGTTAAGATTCCGTCCTTGAGCCCCCTCCAGTTCCCAGTTAGAGGTGGTAGGGGATGCATAGATCTTGGTTAGGTATTCATAGCATTCAGACCAAGTCTAAGTAACCAGGGCATCCGCAGCACCGCGAGGTATTAGGATTTTATGCTTCTTGGTTGGGCATTCGTAGCACCCAGACCAAGCCTAAGTAACCCGGGCATCCATAGTGCTACGAGGTATTAGGATTTTTGTTTCTTGGTCGGGCGTCCGTAGCACCCAGACCAAGCCTAATACCCCGGGCATCCGTAACACCGTGAGGTATTAGGGTTTTGTTTCTTGGTTGAGCGTCAGTAGCACCCATACCAAGCCTAAGTACCCCGAGCATCCGCAACAACGCAAGGTATTAGAGTTTTGTTTCTAGGTCGGGCGTCCGTAGCACCCAAATCAAGCCTAAGTACCCCAGGCATCCGGAACACCACGAGGTATTAGGGTTTTGTTTCCTGTTTGGGCGTCTGTAGTACCCAGACCAAGCCTAAGTACCCCGGGTAGCCGCAGAGCTACGACGTATTAAGGTTTTTGTTTCTTGGTCGGGCGTCCGTAGCACCCAGACCAAGCCTAAGTACTTCGGGCATCCACAGCATCGCGAGGTATTAGGGTTTTGTTTCTTGGTTGGGCGTCCGTAACACCCAGACCAAGCCTAATACCCCGGGCATCCGCAGCATCGCGAGGAATTAGGGTTTTGTTTCTTGGTTGGGTGTCCGTAGCACCCAGACCAAGCCTAAGTATCCCGGGCATCCGCAATACCGCGAGGTATTAGGGTTTTGTTTCTTAGTTGGGCGTCAGTAGCACTCAAACCAAGCCTAAGTACCCCGTGCATCTGCAACATCGCAAGGTATTAGAGTTTTGTTTCTTGGTTGGGCGTCCGTAGCACCCAGACCAATCCTAAGTACCCCGGGCATCCGCAATACCGCGAGGTATTAGGGTTATGTTTCTTGGATGGGCGTTCGTAGCATCCAGACCAAGCCTAAATACCCCGGGCATCCGCAGCATCACGAGGTATTAGGGTTTTATTTCTTGGTTGGGCGTCCGTAGCACCCAGACCAAGCCTAAGTACCCTGGGCATCCGCAATACCGTGAGGTATTAGGGTTTTGTTTCATGGTTGGGCGTCCGTAGCACTCAAACCAAGCCTAAGTACCCTGGGCATCCGCAGCATCACGAGGTATTAGGGTTTTGTTTCTTGGTTGGGCGTCCGTAGCACCCAGACAAAGCCTAAGTACCCCGGGCATCCACAATACCGCGAGGTATTAGGGTTTTGTTTCTTGGTTGGGCATCCGTAACACCCATACCAAGCCTAAGTACCCCGGGCATCCGCAGCACCGTGAGTTTTAGGGTTTTTGTTTCTTGGTGGGCGTTCGTAGCACCCAGAAAAAGCCTAAGTACCCCGGGCATCTGCAGCACCGTGAGGTATTAGGATTTTTTTTCTTGGTTGGGCGTCCGTAGCACCCAGACCAAGCCTATGTACCCCGGGCATCCGCAACACCGCGAGGTATTAGGGTTTTGTTTCTTGGTCGGGCACCCGTAGCACCCAGTCCAAGTCTAAGTACCCCGAGCATCCACAGCACCGCAAGGTATTAGGGTTTTATTTCTTGGTTGGGCGTCCGTAGCACCTAGACCAAGCCTAAGTACTCCGGGCATCTGAAGCACCGTGAGGTATTAAGGTTTTGTCAGATGTACTGACACTTTTGTGATGACACGTTCCTTTATTTCATGAATTCACTACAAGGCAGCAAGGATATACAGGCGAGTACATAGTATGCCACACAAATCTTACCGGAGGTGACAGTGTTGGAGACAGTTGGTATGCTCTGGCCTCTTGAGCTTTTTGGCCCTGTCCTCCTGTGAATGACCGCTTCCTCCAGTTAGCCTTCCTGCGCCCTCAGGTTTTTTCGGGACTCCGATCTGACTTCACCACTGTAGCATCGCCGAGATACCAGTTGGTCCCCTCTGACTTCAGCCACTTGGTCGCTTACCGAGAATTTTATATTCTGGTGGTAGACAGAGACCACCGCCTGGAAGACACTGAGCGTCGGGTGACCCAAGATGACGTTGTAGGATGAGGGAGCGTCCATGATCAAAAGTGATTTGCCCTATCGGCTGTACTCGGTACCCGGTGAAGCCGAACAACGGGGTCGAGATCGAAAGTTGTTCATCCTCGTCGATCTGCATCTGATCCAGAGCATCCTTGTACAGGATGTTCACGGAACTTCCTGTATCCACGAAGATGCGCTTGACCTTATAGTTGGCGATGCGGGCAAGGATCATCAGGGCATCTTCATGGGGAGCTTCCACCTCTTCCAAGTCTTTGGGGCCTAAGTGACCGTGGGGTCGTGATCCTGGCTTCGGCTCGTCCCAATTTCATAGTTCTCCAGACGCCGGGTGTTGGACTTCCTTGCCCAATAGGAATCTCCTCCGGTGGATCCTTCAGAGATTATTCCCACATGCCCAGAGGGAGGGCCGCGTGCAAGGGTCTTGCCCTTCCTGGGGTCTCTTTCCAAGGAGGGAGACCTGCAGGGTGCAGGCCCCCGGCTCCTTCCCCTTGACCGTGATCGAGACCAATGTCGGGTGTCGTTCTCTCTCGCCTGCCTCCGTCTGGGAGAAAGGATTCACCAAGGGGAATTCCAGCGATACCTCGTCTTCCTCCACTTCCTCTGAGGTTTGGGGTCTGCCTCTTCACTCAATTTTTTCTTCAAGGCATGACACTCATCGGCGGAATGTGTAGTACTACCGTGGAAGTCGTAGAACTTTATCAGTGGTTTTGGCTGCTCGATGTCCATTGTCTCGACTAATTTCCGTCTACTAGCCCACTGGTCCTTCCCCGGGTGAAGGTCTTTTCCTCAGGTTGGAGCTGGGGGTTCCCTCCTTTCGGACCCGATAACGGCTTGAGGGCGAACTCCGGTTGGTTCCTTGCGACGGGCAAATTACACTTCCTCCACGTTGACGTGCTTAACCGAACGCCCCAGCAGATCATCGAAGCTGGCGGGTGGCTTCTTCACCAATGATCGAAAAAAATCCCCTTCCGAGAGCCCTTAGGTACAGGCACTGACGAGGATTTTCGACGTCGCACTTAGCACATCTTGTGCCACATAGTTGAACCGCTGGATGTACTCCTTGAGTGACTCTTTCAACTTCTGCTTGAGAGCGAATAGATTAAGTGTCGTCTTCTGATAGCGACGGTTACTGGCGAAGTGATGGAGGAAGGTGACTCTAAACTCTATGAAGGAGTTGATAGAACCTAGGGGCAGCCTCTGGAACAATCGTTGGGCTGCTCTGGATAGGGTGTTCAAGAACACCCGACACTTTACACCGTCAGTATACTGGTGTTGGAGTGCCACATTTTCAAACTTACAGACATGATCCTCCGGATCTGTCTTCCCGTTGTAATCAGCAATCCCAGGCCCACGAAACTGCTTCGGCATGGGGTCTTCTACAATCTTGGATGAGAAGGGAGTAGAGGGAGCCTTAGGGGAGACCTTAGGTTTTTCCCTCTTTCCCTGTCCATCTTAGTGTCTCAACACGCTAGAGGCTACCGAGTTGGCCTTCTCAATATCTCTGGGAGAATTTCGCCGGTGGTCCGGGGCTGCTCCAGCGCGTCGCCCCGGTGGTGTGACGGATCATCGCGGATAGGGGTGCGAGATGGAGATTTTGGGGATCTCCTCCTGCACAAAACACCTCGCTGTGAGCCGGCCTACTCGATTTGGAGTTGTTTGAGCTTCTCTTTGATGGCGTTGGCCACCAAGTGATCTAGTTCCTCTTTCGTCAGGACAATGGATTGTCCCACCGACTCTGCCATCGGTGCTCCTTCTGGTGCTTTACTGGTTTCCCACAGACGACGCCAAACTTGTTCCAGAAGGTATCGACGTCGACGGTCAGTCACCAGGGTTCGGCCCACCGGACGTTGACGCTAGAGGGATAGCTCGCACCCTGTGAGATTAACACGAGCATTAGGGGAACACGCCGAAGGTTGTCTGGCGGAGCCCACTCCGATGCTCAAGTCAGTGCCTCGATCCAGGAGATGAAAAGAAGGCAAAAAATGTATGCTTGAAGTAGAGAGGGCGTAACGCCTTTATTGGAGGGGTTGGAGTACCTTTTATACCTGAGGTGGTCATCCCACGAGTCTCAACGATCTTCACCACGTCCCCCTAATTGTCGGTTACAGGATCACCTTTGCAACTGTTCACGTAGTCATTAAGTTCGGACCGTTGCGATAATTATGGGTCATAATTATCCCGTAATAATCGGTGATGATTATCCGTAGATCCGAAGAAAAGGGGGACCGTTACTTGAGGCCGAATGCTTCTTGGGCTCAACTCCCCCGAGGTGATCTCGGAGTCTTCTGGCCCGGGGTTGCCCAGCAGAGCCCACTCCGACGCTCAAGTTAGTTCCTCGATCCAGGTGATGAAAAGAAGGCAAGAAAGGTATGCTTGAAGTAGAGAGGGCGTAACACCCTTACTGGAGGGGTTGGAGTACCTTTTGTACCTGAGGTGGTCGTCCTACGAGTCTCCACGATCTTTGCCACGCCCCCCTAATTGTCGGTTATGGGATCACCTTTGCAACGATCCACGCAGTCATTAAGTTCGGACCGTTGCGATAATTATGGGTCATAATTATCCCGCAATAATCGGTGATGATTATCCGCAGATCCGAAGAAAAGGGGGACCGTTACTTAAGGTCGAATGCTTCTTGGGCTTCACTCCCTCGAGGTGATCTTGGGGTCTCTAGTCCGGGGGGTCCCCGACATTTTGCCTTCTCGAGGTGGTCTCGGAGACCTGACCTCCCGAGGTGATCTCGGGAGTGCGCCTTCCGGCTTTATCTCCAGGGTGTGTTGTTAGAGTTTGGTGACCCAAATTCTGTTTAATCCGTTAATATTTATTAGATGTTTTCTTATTAATATGTTAATTAACAAATTCTTTATAAATCTGTTAATTAACAGTTTCGTTATTAATTTTTTATTTGACTAAGAATTCTAAGGTCCCTATAAATTGTGTATCTCATAGACAAGTTGCAATCAATCAATGAAGAAAGTTATTTGGTTACCTCTTCTTTCTTTCTCTCTACCTCTCTTCTCTCTCTACTTCTCTTCACTTTATTATATGAGAGTTGCCGTTTTTCTGTCGTAATTTCGTTTCAACTGGTGTCAGAACCAGGTTGGATGTCAACCGGGATTAATGACAACGGCAATTATGAAGAAAAAATCTGCTGATGCACTATGGCTAAAATTGGAGCAGTTGTGCATGACAAAGAAGTCTGGTGAGGTTGATGTTGCCAAAAATCACAGTAATGGTGAACTTCTCGTTGCCTTTGATTCTGATTTGAAGCAGAGTGAGGAATGAATTCTTGATTCTGGTTGTACGTTTCATATGTGTCCCAATCGGGAATGGTTTTCAACATATGAAATGGTTTCGAGTGGTGCTATTTTGATGGGCAATAATGCATCCTGCAGAATTGCCGGTATTGGTACGGTCAGAATTAATATGTTTGATGGTGTCATTCGGACACTTGGTGATGTGAGGCACATCCCTGATTTGAAGAGAAATCTGATCTCTTTGAGTATTCTTGATTCTAAAAGGTACAAGTACACTGGTGAAGGTAGAGCTGTGAAAATCAGTAAAGGGTCTCTTGTTGTGATGAAGGGACAAAGAAGAACCTCCGGTTTATATGTTCTACAGGGATCCACAGTAATAGGTGATGTTGCCATCGCAAGGTCGTCTATGTCTGATTCTGATGTTATAAGACTTTGGCATATGCGTTTGGGTCATATGAGTGAGAATGATATGGTTGAATTGAGCAAGAGAGGACTTCTTGATGGTCAAAGTATTACAAACCTAAAGTTCTGCGAGCACTGTGTTTTTGGCAAACAGAAAAGAGTCAAGTTCTCAGTTGGCATTCATAACACAAAGGGTATATTAGACTACATTCATTCTGATTTATGGGGGCCTTCTAAAGTACCATCTAAAGGTGGTGCTCTCTATATGTTAACTATTATTGATGATTTCTCAAGAAAAGTTTGGGCATTCTTTTTAAGACATAAGAGTAATGTTTTTACTACCTTTAAGGAGTGGAAGGTCATGATTGAGAAGCATACAGGGAGAAAATTAAAGCATCTTCGAACTGATAACGGATTGGAGTTTTGTTCTGGTGAGTTTAATGCCTTATCCAGAGCTGAAGGAATTGTGAGGCATCATACAGTTCGGTATACTCCTCAACAAAATGGTGTAGTAGAGAGGATGAATAGGACTTTAATGGAGATGGTGCGTTGTATGCTTCTTAATGCTGGGCTACCGAAGTTTTTCTGAGCAGAAGCCGCTGCGTATGTCTGTTATCTTGTAAATCACTCTCCATCAATTGCTATTAAAAGGAAAACTGCACAAGAAGTATGGTCTGGTACTCCTGCTAGTTATTCTAATTTGAGAATTTTTGGATGTCCTGCATATGCTCATGTTGATAATGGAAAGTTGGAGCCTCGTTCGGTGAAGTGCATATTTATAGGCTTTAGACAAGGAGTGAAGGGATACAAACTTTGGTGTCCAGAGACCGAGAAAGTCATCATCATCAGAGATGTTATTTTTGACGAGACTAGCATGCTTCAGGGGTCTCCATCTAAAACTCTTTCTGAGGAAGATAAGCAGAAGACAAGCACACAGGCGGACATTGAGATTGAGCCGATATCTACAAAGACTACTCCAGAGCCTATTCTAAATGTTGTGGATGGAAAGAGCTCATCATAAGCACCTTCACAATATTCCATTGCAAAAGATAGACCTCGGAGAGAAATTAGACGCCCTCAGAGATATGCAGAGGCTGATTTGGTCGCTTATGCTTTAAACGTGGCTGAGGAGATTAATTCCGGTAAGGAACCTGAGACGTATTCAAAAGTAATTAGCTGGAATAATTCTGGTAAGTGGATAATTGCTATGCAGGAGGAGATGGAGCCACTTGGTAAGAACGACACATGGGACTTGGTGAAATTACCTAAGGGTAAGAAAGCTGTTCGCTAGAAGTGGATATTTAAAAGAAAGGAGGGAATACCGGAAGTTGAAGAAGCCAGGTACAAAGCTAGACTAGTTACTAAAGGTTTTAGTCAGATTCCAGGAGTAGACTTCACTGATGTATTTTCTCCAGTTGTAAAGCATAGTACTGTTGGACCCTGGATGGCTAGAGGGGGGGGGTGAATGTAGCCAGACACTTAAACATTCACACTATCGATTTTCTGCAACTCAAATGTTAGTAGCACAGCGGAAGCTAAAGGAAAATAGAGTATGCAGAAATGAACCCTAAGCTAGGAACAAACACAAGAACGCTAACAAGAGGGTTTACAAGGTTCGGGGATAACTTGCCCCTACTCCTTGGCGTGCCCGTATGGTGGGCGATCCCTTGATCGTCGGCAGATCAAGCCCCAGAAAATCCGAATAGTAAGCAACCTCCTTCTCGGTGGAGTAACCTCTCCACAGCGTTTCAAGATGATGAAGTATAAAGTACAGGAAACACAAGAAGAATCTTACTTAGAACTTAGAACCACAAGAACACAAGCAAACTTCTCCGA
>JAGFNQ010003246.1:447034-476713 GCA_024364735.1 Boesenbergia rotunda | reverse complement strand
CTAGTGGGACTAGGCACACCTAGTGAGACTAGGTGAAGTCCCGGTGAGTGAAGCTGGGCACGGAGAAAAGACCTAGTGGGACTAGGCACATCTAGTGGGACTAGGTGAAGTCCCGGTGAGTGAAGCTGGGCACGGAGTCTTGGTCCGGGGGACTGAGCACGAGTTAGAGAAGGCCAGGGAACCTGTTCTCTTGACTTAGGGTTGAATTGGAAGTCTCTGGATCGGTCTGGTGACCGATCAGGAAGTTGGCACGAACTCCTGTTGTGGATCGGTCTTGTGACCGATCCAGAGAGGGCTGATCGGTCTGGTGACCGATCAGGGAGAGAACAAAAAGGTTTCTATGTGGCTTTTGTTTGGGTACAGATCGTTCTGGTGAACGATCAGGGAACCTTGATCGGTCTTCATGACCGGTCAAATTGTCGCGAGGTTTCTCACCCGGACCGATCAGGATGGCTCCTAATCGGTCAGGGAGTGACCTGATCGGTCACCAGACCGATCAGGGCACAACCTGATCGGTCAGGTGACCGATCAGGGAGAGAATAAAAGCTCTGGTTCGGCTTCTGTGTTGCTTCAGATCGGTTCGGTGACCGATCACAAAGAGTCCGCGATTTCTTGTTTCTCACCGTGGACCGATCAGACTGGAGCCTGATCGGTCAGGGCCTACCCTGATCGGTCCGGTGACTGATCAGGGTCCTCTCTGATTGGTCTGGTGACCGATCAGTAGCTGTAACTTTAATTTGAAATCGATGTCAGACGCCCTGATCGCATCTGTTTTCTCTGCGCTTTCCCTGATACACTGTGATTTCTTTGTGATATGCTTTGCTAAGCTTCTGATGAGTGTGCAGGTAATACAGGGAGGATTCAAACTAAGGAGGAGAGTCAACTGAGGACTTTTCTTGGTGCAGGTTTGTCTGTTCACTCGTTTCAGGTCTCAACGGACGCTGGCGCTACTGGGAACGACTGGCAATTGACGGAGGCTCAGCTAGAGAGGTCTTCAGTGGACTGAGTGCTCAGGAAGTCAGGGGGCCAGGTTGTGGCTCAGTGGATGCTGATGGAGAGCCTGGTGATGGGAGAAGAGGCTTAAGACAAAGCTGGAAGCAGAGGAGCGACAAGGATGAACAGACAGAAAACTTGAGATGTTTGGCTGGGCTGGTTTTGTGCTCTCTGTTGCTTTGTGCTTGAGTGTTCTTGCTGTATCTTTGTGAGCGATTCCTTCTTAGTCTCGTGAGCTTATCTTGTATCCTATTGAGACGCTTGTGGAGAGGTTTCTCCACCGAGAAGGAGACGCTGTTTTATCCGGGTCACCAGGGCTTGATCTGCCGACGATCAAGGGATCGCCCACCTCACGGGCACGCCAAGGAGTAGGGGCAAGTTATCCCCGAACCTTGTACATCACGGTGTTAGCGTCGGTTTGCTGTCTTTCTTTGTTTTGGTTTTCTGCTTTGTTTCTGTTTCTGCATTTGTCTTTCGCTGCCTAACCCATAAGTGCAAAAATTGAAAAGAGAAGTCGATTGTAGTGTCTGGCTACATTCACCCCCCCCCCTCTATAGCCATCCAAGCACCAACATTTGCGTGCTTGTGTTTTTCATACTTGTTTGATTTTCCGCTACGGACTGATTTTCGAAAAAGGCCAAAATTTTAAAAGGTCACATGATTCACCCCCTCTAAAGTGCAACGATCCTACAAGTGGTATCAGAGCCAGGTTCACTCTGAATCGGTGCAACCACCATAAGAGCCGGGGGATTCATTTTTTGATTTTTCTGTGTATAGTTTGAGATTGGTATAATTGCCTCTCCTTAGACAATTTTTTTTTTTCATTTCAGCTTGTTTTTACTCGAAGTTGGCATAACACCACTCGAATCATCTTATTTTTTTAATTTCCTCCCACATTACTAATCCAAGACCTAGTCTTGTGAACTCTTTTCCTTTAATTTTTGTTTTGTGGTTGATAACCAAATGGCCTAGGGTCAAGGTTATAGCACTGTCCCCCCCCCCCCCTCACCCAGATATTCAATGGCAAGGACTGGACTGTACGCCATGCACCTAGGTATAATGGGACTCGAGGCGCTTCTAATTGCATTGGAGGCGCCTCTCATTGTAATAATTTTTTTTAAAAATTAATATTTCCTCACATAAATCTTAAATACATATAATATACCTTCTGAGCATATAAAACTTTTTGTTTTGTACACTATAACCCAAGAGAAATGATTGAATACTAAAGAAAATTTTTTATTAGTTTAAACTTAATTACTATAACTCAACCCTTAAATTCTAAAATTTTAACCCTAAATACATGTATAATATATCCTGTGAGCATATAAAATTTTTTATTTTGAGCACTAGCTATAACCTAAGAAGGAAGATTAAACTCTAAAAGAAAATTTTTATTTACTTAAATTCACTGTAACTCAACTCTTAAATTTTAAAATCTTAACCCTAAATATATATAATATACCCCGTGAATATCTAAAATTTTTTATTTTGAACATTATAAACCAAGAGAGAAGACTAAACCCTAGAGGAAAAATTTTATTGACTTAAATCTTTTATAACTCAACCCCTAAATCTTAAATTATTAAACTTTAAATATATATAATATATCTCAAAAAATAAAAAAAAAGTAAATTATAAAGAGATTTTTTTATATATAGTGGAGAGAATAATAAATTTTTTATATGTTTGGTGGGATATTAATGTGAACTATTTGTGATTAAAAACATTTATTTAAAACTCTATCGATTAAAAATTCTCTTAACTGCAGGTGGGGAAGATGTAGAAATCCGAACCCTCCCAACTCAAGATCTTATCGCAATATAAGAATGAAAAAGTTTGAATCCTGATGTGTGTGATGTTGAGTGGGGATATATATATATATATATATATATATATATATATATATATATATATATATATATATATAAAAGGTTGATAACAAAAATTAAAAAAAAATTGACAAAGGAGAGAATAATAAATTTTTATATATTTAATGTGATGTGTGATACATTCTAGATTAAAAAAAATTATTCATAATTTTAATGATGGAAGATGCTTTTAGAGATGGCAAAAGATAATTTTCGAAGATGTTTTAGAGTGATAAAATAGTGAAATGTTCGTCTTCAATGTCACGTCAATTTGTTTTAAAATTAATATAGAAGAGATAAATCATAATAACTGAGAAAATAAGAAGTTGAAGGAGAGATTTTTTATACAGAATATAGAGATTTATATCCCATCAATTTTGTGGCTCAAATCTAATATTTTTAATGTTAATCTATCAATTTCTTATCACATGGATGATGCTTTTAGAGTATTTACAATGGGAGGTAATAAAATGAAAGAAACTATCTCCCATAATCGTTTGTCAGAGATGGGAGCGGCTGTTTCAATTTTCTTTTTTATTAAATTGATTTTTCATTTAATATTAGTTTAAAAAACAAGCTGATTTTTTATTAAATTAATTTTTTAATTGATTTGTTTATTAAATTAATGTCTTAGATTTAAATTTTATAAAAATTTAATTATATATGAAAGTGAGATGAAAAATATATATAATAAGAAATATATAGAATATTTATTTTATTTATTTGTTTTATTTAGTTATTTATTTATTTTAATATTTATGGATATGACAACAAAAAATAAAGAAATTTTACCGCTGTTATGCCCTCAATCGGACTAAACATAGACACGACAATCTAACTCCAGAGGGCATATCCTCTTTCATTTTGCCTTCTGTCCCGTCTGTCTTACTCATCGATGATGGTCGACGAGTCGTTCGATCATCGATCGGACACCACCGGCGGCCTCCGACCGCCGTCCCGACTAAAACTATACCCTGAAGGGTGCGGTGAACCCGTTGGGATCCCTGTAATTACGATCTTACATGATTCACCGTCGAATTCAGCGAGATTGCAATTATGACGATTCTAACCGGTCCATCGTTCTTTCAGGAAATCATTTGTTTCGTGACGATGATTAAAAATTATCGATGATATCTTATCGATGATCGAATGATTCATCGATCGTCGCCGACGAATATGAAATAGATGAGACAGGGACAGAGGATCCCGTCTGCTTAACTCGGAGCAGACAAAGTTTTAACAATTCAGTGGGCGGGGAAGACGTGGACAACCACTCCGACTCGAGATCTTATCTTAACTTCCAACGTGCCTTTTCCGAATCATATTCTCATGCCTCGTTGTCATTCATCATTTTGAACAAGGGCCACGCTTTCTCCTCGTCGCCCACACACCCAACAACATGCAGCTGGAATAAAACTAAAGAAGTTAGTCTAAAAGAGACCAATCTCATTGCGAAAGGAGTTCAAATATTCCTTCCTACACATCTCTATCCCTCTTTTCCTTGTTTAATTTTCGATTCCTTGCGAGTTCATGTCTGTATATATATATAAACGATCGATCAATTGCAGTTAGTTGAATAAGCGATAATCTGTTAGAAAATAAATAATCCAGACATATCATCATATTTTATTTTTTAATTTTATTCTGATAATTTTTATGACTTAGTCTTAGATTAGTCTTTCCTATTTTAATAGGATAACTAGAGAATTAGTCTCCCTATTTTTATTCCTATTTTATTGGGATAAGTTATGACTAAGTCTTGTTCGTGGTGTATTTAAAGGGTCCTAGAGGCATGTGAAACGAAGTCTCAGTTTTATTGTAAGTTTGTTTCTTCCAGAAAATAAATTCGTTCGTTCTTCTTTCGTTCTTTCAGTTTCTTCGTTTTCTTTTTGTTCCGCTTGCATATTAGTGTGATTCTTGGGTGCGCTATTCTTTGGTCTGGGCCAACAATTGGTATCAGAGCTTTGGTAGTATAGAGCAGCCAAGAATCTTCGCTTCCACAAAAATGTCGAGCATCGTAGCAAAGGAGAACGGCGGAGTGCCATTTCCCTATCCGATGCTAAACCCTCACAATTATACTGTGTGGGCAATAAAGACAGAGGCAATTCTCGATGCCCAGGGAGTCTGGGAGGCGGTGGAGCCAGAGAAAGAAGCCCAGGTGGATGCAAAGAAGGACAAAAAGGCACGTGCATTCATTTTGCAGTGTGTCCCCGAAGACATTCTTCTCCAAATCGCAACAAAGAAGACGGCGAAAGAAGTCTGGGACAGCCTCAAACTGAGGTACCTAGGCAGTGAACGAGTGAAGAAGGCACGCGTACAAACGTTGAAGAGCGAGTTTGACGCCCTCCGGATGAAGGAGACCGATACTATTGATGAATTTGCTGGCAAACTCAGCGCCCTGAGTAGCAAGTTCTCCACTCTCGGTGCCACGCTTGAAGATTCCTCGTTGGTAAAGAAGTTACTCGATTCTGTCCCTGATAAATTCTTCCCTATTGTTGCTGGTATTGAGCAGTTCCACGACCTTGAGACTATGCCATTTGAGGAGACTATCGGGCGACTGAAGGCGTACGAGGAATGAACACTACGATTACGCGGCAATACCAACGGCACTGAAGGTGAACTCCTACTTACTCATGCCGAATGACAAAAGCGACAAAAAGAGAGCAGCGTGAACACTCCGTCAGAAGGCAAGGGGCGCGGGTCTAGCGGCCCTAATCATGGCAAGTGGCGTGGGCGAGGGCGCGATCGTGGTCATGGTACGCAGCGCCAAGACAGTGCAGGAGGCACTAGCGGCAACAACAGTGGCACTCGTGACAAGAGACACATAAAATGTTTCAATTGTGAGAAAATGGGGCATTATGCGTCCGAATGCTACAGCAAGCGTCGAGATGATGAGGCTCACCTCACTTGCGACACCGATGAAGAGCCAGCACTGATGATGAGCGTGTCCCACGAGGAGTCTCACGCTAGCCGAGAGCGGCAAGATATAATTCTGCTCAGTGAAGAAAGGTTTCTTCCAGAGATGTATCGCAACGTTAAGAAAGGAGAAGATAAAGACGTCTGGTACCTTGACAACGGTGTCAGCAACCACATGACGAGCCATCGTGAGAAGTTTCAAGAACTAGATGAAACCATCACCGGGAGGGTGAGGTTTGGCGATGGATCAACCATAGAGATCATGGGCAAAGGGACGGTTGTGTTCGAATGCAAGAACGGCGATCAGAAGGCTCTCCATGAGGTATACTACATTCCAAAACTTTGTAGTAATATCATCAGTCTTGGTCAATTGACAGAAACTGGAAACGAGGTGCACATGGAAGGAGATACCATGAAGGTGATTGATGAGAGCAGGAAGCTCTTGATGCTGGTAAAGCGAACACAAAATCGCTTGTACAAGATAACCTTGAAGACACTCAAGCAAGCCTGTCTCCTGGCAAGCCTAGAAGATCCAACCTGGTTATGGCATGCAAGGCTCGGGCATGTCAATTTCCATGACTTGAAGCTATTGGGGGAGAAGAAATTGGCGGTTGATACGCCACTACTGCCCCAGCCGAACAAGCTTTGCGAGGTGTGTGTGATCGCCAAGCATGCAAGATTGCCGTTCCCATACCAAGCAAACTTTAGAGCAAAGAAACCGTTAGAACTTCTCCATGCTGATATTTGCGGGCCAATCTCACCATGTACACTTGCCGGTAACAAATATTTTCTTCTAATTGTGGATGATTTCACTAGGTGGATGTGGGTGTTTGCATTGGCAGCAAAGAGTGATGCATTCCAGGCATTCCAGAAGTTCAAATTCCTGATAGAGAACAAGACTGAGTACAAGATCAGAACACTCCGGACAGATCGAGGTGGCGAGTTTCTATCCACGGAGTTTACTCAATTCTGTGAAAATGAAGGAATCGAGCGACACCTCATGGCTCCCTACACCCCTCAACAGAATGGTGTCGTGGAGCGCCGCAATCGCACTGTGATGGTCATGGCAAGATCGCTCCTCAAGGGTACACATATGCCGGCGAGGTTCTGGGGAGAAGCGGTTAGGCATGCTGTCTATCTGCTAAACCGTCTCCCAACTAAGGCGCTAGGAGAGCGTACACCATTTGAAGCTTGGATGGGGAGAAAGCCAAATCTTGCTCACTTGAGAGTGTTCGGTTGTGTTGCATATGTGAAAAACACAACCCCTCATCTGAAGAAACTTGACGACAGAAGCTCACCCATGGTATACTTGGGTGTCGAGGAAGATTGCAAAGCTCATCGGTTGTTTGATCCAAGCCATGGCAAGCTACAAGTAAGTAGAGATGTCATATTTCAAGAAAATTCTGAATGGACATGGAATGCAGGTGCTAACAATGAAGAAAACTTGCCGAGTTTTATGATGTTGGATCCGCTCTACTCCGACGAGGCGATTGTTGCAGCAGACGTTGAGGCAGGGGCAGAAAATGTCATACCATCAGCAGCAGCCGTGGTACCCCTGACAAGAGCGTCAAGTCCATCTACACCATTATCGAACTCGAGTCCATCTACACCATCATCGAACTCGAGTCTATCTACACCATCATCAAACGCCCATGCAACTACCTCGCCTTCGGTAACAAACACGCCTGATTCTTATGAAGGGTCAGTCCGCTATAGGTCCCTTGCCGATATCTACGCCAACACTGAGGAAGTGGTTGGTATTGATGAAGAAGAGGAAGAGCTGATGATGGTGGTGTCTGATGAGCCAACAAGTTATCAAGAAGCTGCCACTGAGGCTTGTTGGTACGAAGCAATGGAGGAAGAACTGAGATCTATTGAGAAGAACAAGACCTGGACCCTAACTGAGCTCCCATTTCTAAACTGGGTGTTCAAATTGAAGAAAGATTCAGATGGGAAAGTTGTTAAGCACAAAGCAAGATTAGTTGCTAAAGACTATGTACAACGACAAGCCATCGACTTTGAAAAGGGTATGCATTGTCGTCATCTTCACATGCTTATCTTCATGCATGTCCCTAGCCAAGTTTGGGTCATGTTGCTGGGTTGGTTACATTGGAAGTGGAAGATGGCCGCTTCATATGATGCTCTTCAGCATCCCAAATTGTCTGGAGAAACTACAATACAAAATGCAGTTACAGAGGTTGCTGTCGTTGTGGGAGAGAATGACAGGAGTGAAGTTAGCTGCCATGCGACAACTACTCGGTGTCCGTGATTTACAGCCATGTCTGGATTAGGGGGAGCAATGTTAGAAAATAAATAATCCAGACATATCATCATATTTTATTTTTTAATTTTATTCTGATAATTTTTATGACTTAGTCTTAGATTAGCCTTTCCTATTTTAATAGGATAACTAGAGAATTAGTCTCCCTATTTTTATTCCTATTTTATTGGGATAAGTTATGACTAAGTCTTGTTCGTGGTGTATTTAAAGGGTCCTAAAGGCATGTGAAACAAAGTCTCAGTTTTATTGTAAGTTTGTTTCTTCCAGAAAATAAATTCGTTCGTTCTTCTTTCGTTCTTTCGGTTTCTTCGTTTTCTTTTTGTTCCTCTTGCATATTAGTGTGATTCTTGGGTGCGCTATTCTTTGGTCTGGGCCAACATAATCAACATATATATATATATGGCGGGGCAGAGAAATGTTGGTATAGCCGTCGACTTCTCTCCGTGCAGCCAGGCGGCGGTGCACTGGGCGTCAGAAAACCTGGTGAGAGGAGGCGATCGCGTCGTTCTCGTCCATGTCGTCTCCTGCTACCAAAGCGAGCAAGGAGTTATTAACCTCTGGGAACGATCTGGATCGCGTACGTTTATATACATGCATCTTTTCATAATGCATGTCTATATATATGTTCAACTAATCCTTTGATCTATGCATATATGCACCAGCACGTATCGATATGTAAGCTCTCATTAGTCATTCCATTGAACGAGTTGTGCACTCCCAACGTCTGCAAGCAATATGCCGTGGAACCGGACTCTGAAATGCTGAAGCTGCTTGAGCAAATGGCCAGCCAGAAGAGAGTAACTAAATTGAGCCTATAATTTATACACTTTCGATCTTTCTCTATGACTAATTTATTTTATATATATATATATATATATATAATGGAATGATATGGTACACAACTTATGGTGCACAACCATGACCACTTGCTTAGGTGGTGAAATCTTGATCATTCATCTCTATCATGCATTTTTGATGGGTGATGTGCAGGTTGTCACCTATGCAGGTGCTCATAGTTGTGCATCATAAGTTGTGCACCATATCATTCCTCTATATATATAAAAGTATAAAAAGTTGCCATGAGTGCAAAGAAGGTCAAATCGACATACTGAACTGTGTTAAAGTCAAAGTGGTCAACGGGAAATATGTGTAATTTACTTTAATTGAGTTTGTGAGTTTTATGGAGAAATTTGGCCAGAATCTTGAGTATAAATTTTGACAAATTAGGTATATGTTATGCAAGAAAGAGTATAAATATTGAGAAATTGGATAATCATAGATCACCAATTAACAACGTGAGCATGTTTGATAAATTGATAAGTTGAATATATAATATATGTAATGATATCCCTCAATAAGCATGTGCAATTGTACCCAATTGGCTATATGAGTACAATGCATCATCCTAAATGTTGTTCAATTGTACTCAATTAAAGTACATACATACTAAATTTAAAAATATTGTACCGAATTAGTGGAGTGTCACAACTTCCTAATTAGTACATAAATTACGTCTAAATGTACTTGATAGTTTGAAAATAGTACTACATTCGTGGCTATATATACTTGAATATAAGTCAATTGTGCTTGATTTTTTGAGCTATTGAAAACTATAAAGGGAGTCTCGTACCTAAATACTTAAATTTTGCACAATTATACTCAATTTAATTACACACATACTTGAATTTGGATATTTCGTACCTAATAATGCGGATTATGTACCCTATTAATTATGTAAAATAATAATTCGAGCAATAGTGTCAATAACCTTAATCCATATTATATTATCATTATCTACCAACATCTATGATTGTGACTCTTTTGAATATATCACAATTAAGTGGATATGACCCACTTGATCTATTGAACCAGTCATAGTCAGGCTTCAGGTTTGGAATTGGATGTTCTTGACATTTAAGGGGCTCCTCATTTTCTTACAATAATATTATTTCTCAGCCATGTCCAATCTGCAAAATTTTGAGAAACACAAAAGTTTTCCACCAGTATTAATTCTTCCTTGCATTCACTACTGTTGGAGAAAAGCCAGGGAAGTAGTTTTTCCTCATTAGAAAACCAAATGTCATGATAATTCACCAAGCAAAACACTGACTTGGATTCTTTTGGCAGCTTGCTTATTGTTTGGCCCATCTTTTGTTCTGATGAAGTAAACCACATAACTGTTATTAACAACAACTTTTGTTATTGATTCTCTAGCTAGCTTTTGCAGGTTCCTTTCCAACACATGGCTACTGAGATATCAAATCTGTTGGGTTTTTTTTTTTCTCAAAAGCAGAATTTCATTCAAGCTATATTCTTTTTCAGTGGAAATAACTGACATAGGTTAATAGCATTATTCTATTCTACATTTAATCGCATTGAAGAAATGGGGAATCTAAACTTAAGTGGAAAAAACTGACATAGGTTCCTCCCCTACAATTGAGTGCTTGGAAGAATCTTAGTACAAACTCGAGTTGAAAGTACAATTTACCGGGCTCAAATTTGAGAATTCTTAGAAGATGACCTCAAGGAGAATCAATATCATGTTTGCATGCAAAAGATATAACGTTCATCCCTGATATGTCTCATAGTCCGTCCCCATATTATTATACAGGGACAACTGCTTACACCGAGAGAACATGTTTGCATATCAAGTTTATTAGTGGAGACAGTTATATTGGAGCACAATCTCTTGAAACAACCACCCAAAAAAATCATTAATTATAGTATATTAACAAACCTAAGTTTTACGCTGAGAAGAACATGATTCATGGTGCTCGCGACGTGAAAATGGACGTCTTGTTTAATTGCAAGTGGATGAAATTAGAATCACAACCAATCTGGTTAAAATTAAACCCTAAATTTATATTGTGAGCTAGATCCAACTTCTCAGGAAATTAGTTAGACAGTCATCAAAGAAGATATATTAAGGCAAGTTGATAGCAGAGCATCCATTTGAGTGTACTTGTCTGTTCTCTGAGAGAAGAAAAAGACAACGTTGAGAGCAATTATGTCCCCATCAAAGTAAAGGAAGCACGGGCTCTGTAGTCTTTTGGTAAAAGGAAGAAGATAACAACCAACACACAGGAGATCGAATATGCCATTCTCTGAATTGCAATCCATACCCAATCCCATCGAATAAAGGGAGTAGTACTGAAAGAGATGAGAATGTTGTAAATAAATCTTAAGTCGAGAGATCTTGATGAACAATCTTAATCTCTATTCCACTTCTTAAGAAATAATAAGCATGATAATTTAACCAAAGTTACGGAAGCGTACCGAAATCCATTGTTTGCAATCGATCCTCGGAGATGATCTTCAATCTGCAGAATTCCTTAGGTTTCCGAAGAGTTTTGTCGATGGGAAACAAAACAAAAACATCGTCTGCAAACTGAAATCATAACCTCCTATTTATAGAATCCAAAGGTTGTCTTTTTCTAATTTGGTCCCTCAACAAATTAGAATTAGCACATGATATCCACAATATTTTATTCATAACAATTAAGCCCTTAAGTTAAATTACATAATTCCAAAATTTAGATCACAATAATTTTGACTTATTTAATTGATGACATTAACACATTTATAATTACATTATGGCCCTAAATTCTAACAATCTCCCACTGGGTCATATGCGTAAACTTATAAATGTGTTAACCTTAGTGAGCTCAAAAACTTTTGTCATCATCATCATAAGGCTTCCTTAACAATCTCGTCCATTAATTATATAGACATAGGATCAATGCAGTTTTCGTTGTATCTTTCACAACTAAACCATCAATGGTCACATATATCAATACAATCAAATGACATAGATCAATTATGAATTTGTGGCATGAAAATTACATGCAAGGTGAGCTATTCATGTCAATTTTCAACTGGTCCTCCTCAACCAAAGTGAGATCAAAACTTTAACTCTAGTTATACAAAGTGGAATGAAGTAAACATTAAACTTTATATCTGATCAGAAAGTCTCTAAATACATAAGTTTCAGAGACATAATCAAACATATATAGAAAACAAATATAGTACAAACTCCCACTGAATCTAAATTTTACCAAACTGAATAACACCCATATGAGTGGTATGCTCATAAAAGACATTGGGCGGTAGACCTTTCGTCAAAGGATCTGCTATCATGGAGTTTGTACCTATGTGTTCTATCAAAATTTGTCCACTTTGTACTCTTTCTTTCACAACAAGGAACTTGATATCGATGTGCTTTGATTTTGTCGAGCTCCTATTGTTGTTAGAATACAATACAGCTGATCTATTGTCACAAAATAACTTCAGTGGTTTTTCAACCCTTCCCAAAATACGCAGCCCAGAGATAAAATTTTTCAGCCATATTCCACGATTAGATGCCTCATAACATGCTATAAACTCTGCTGCCATGGTGGAAGAAGCTGTCAACGCCTGTTTGGCACTTCTCCAAGAGATTGCTCCGCCAGCCAACAGAAAAACATAGCCTGAAGTGGATCTCATGCTATCTTGGCATCCAACAAAATCAGAGTCAGAATATCTCACGATCTCAAGAGTATCTGATCTCTTATATGTGAGCATGTAATCACTAGTTCTCTTTAAATATCTCATTACCCTCTTTGCTGCTTTCTAATGATCCATTCTTGGGTTGCTTAAATATCTGCCCAACATTCCAACAATGTACGCAATATCCGGACGCGTACAAACTTGAGCATACATAAGACTTCCTACTGCCGAAGCAAACGGAATCTTTTGCATTTCTTGAGTCTCGAGGCTTCCTTTAGGGCACTGTTTAAGACTAAACTTATCTCCTTTAGCGACTGGGGTGTTTCTTGGTTTACAATCTTGCATGCCAAATCTTTTAAGCACTTTATCGATATAGTTCTTTTGTGATAATCCAAGAATACCTTGAGAACGATCTCGGTATATTTGGATTCCTAATACAAAAGATGCATTACCAAGATCTTTCATGTCAAAATATCTAGATAGAAATCTCTTGGTATCGTTTAACATACCTATATCATTTGTGGCAAGCAAAATATCATCAACATATAAAATCAGGAAAATATGTTTGCTCCCACTGAACTTATGATACACACAATCATCTACCACATTCATCTCAAATCCAAATGAGATGATTATTTGATGAAATTTATGGTACCATTGACGAGAAGCTTGCTTTAACCCATAGATGGACTTCTTAAGTTTGCAAACCATACTCTTTGGATCTCTCGATACAAAGTATTCTGGTTGCACCATATAAATTGTTTCCTCAATGTCTCCATTGAGAAAAGCTGTCTTGACATCCATCTGATGGAGTTCCATATCAAAGTGTGCAACAAGTGTCATGATTGTCCTAAAAGAGTCTTTCGTTGAAACTGGAGAAAAGGTCTCTTTATAGTCAATTCCATATTTTTGAGTATAACCTTTAGCTACAAGACGTGCCTTATATCTTTCCACATTACCGTTTGAATCCCGTTTAGTTTTAAAAATCCATTTACAACCAATGGGTTTCACTCGTTCTGGTAATAGGACAAATTCCCAAACATTATTGTCTTGCATTGATTTATACTCTTCATTCATTGTCTCAATCCATTTTTGAGAATTTGAATCTTGTATGGCTTGACGAAAGTTGATTGGATCATCCTCCGCCATGCCATCATTTTCCTCATGTTCTTGAAGTAGTACTATGTAATCATCTGAAATAGCACTCCTCCTTTCTCTAGTGGATCTACGTAAAGGCACTTGTTTTTCATGCATTGGTTCTTGAGCCTGTTGAGTTTGTTCTTCTGGGAGTTGACTGACAATGTCTTGTTGTTCTTGTATTGCATCTTGATCACTAACAGGAATAATATCCTGATCATTATCAGAAGCAATCATAGGAATATAAATCATTTCCTCTTAAAGAGTAATAGGAATACATTCCTCCTCAAAGACAATGTCAGATACAGATTCTTCCCCCAAACTCAATATCCTCAAAGAACGTTGCAGTTCCCGTCTCAAATATAGTCCGTATTTTGGGATTATAAAACTTATAGCCCCTTGATCGCTCAGAATATCCAATAAAGTAGCTACTTACTGTTCTAGAGTCTAATTTCTTTTCATGTGGCATGTATGGTCTAGCCTCAGCTGGACATCCCCAAACATGAAAATGTTTTAAACTTGACTTTCGCTTTGTCCAAAGCTCAAAAGGTGTTTTAGTAGCCGCTTTAGTGGGTACTCGATTTAGAATGTAAGCTGCTGTCTTTAATGCTTCTCCCGAGAGTGATGTTGATAAAGTTGAATGACTAACCATACTTCTTACCATATCCTTAAGAGTCCGATTTCGTCGTTCAGCTACACCATTCATGCTTGGCGAGCCTGGCATGGTGTACTGTGGGACGATTCCACACTCTTCTAGGTATTGAGCAAAAGGTCCTGGATGTTGTTCACCTGAACCGTCATATCTACTGTAGTATTCACCACCACGATCAGATCTGACTTTCTTAATTCTTTTCTTGTCCTTATCTTTAGGGGTGCTTGCTAAGTAGACACTTTCAACCTTGTTTTGCTTCAACCTCTCTTCCTCTTGAACACAATATGAAATGAGCTCGTTAAGAGTCCATTTCTCCTTTTGACAGTTATAATTGATTTGAAACTGACTGAACTGGGTTGGAAGAGAAATAATCACTAAATGCACAAGCATGTCATCCGACAATTCAAGTTTAAGTGCCTTCAACTTTGATGCAAGGTGGGAAAATTCCATGATATATTCCCGAATATTTCCCTTGTCTTGATACTTCATGGAAATCAAGCTTTTCAGAAGTGTGCTTGTTTCCACCTTATCGTTTTTGGCAAAGTGCTTCTCAATCTCATTTAGATATTCCTTAGCATTAGTGATACTATTAGACACCGCACCCCTAAAAGCCTCCGGTATGCCGCGCTTGATGATCATAAGACTCATGCGGTTAGAGCGTTCCCACTTCTCATATTTAGTCCTCTGTTCAGAAGAACTAGAATCCGTAGGAGGAGTAGGTTGCTCTGTCCTGAGCGCAAGATCTAGATCCATGCAGCCAAGAACAATAAGAATGTTCTCCTTCCAATCCTTAAAATTTGTACCATTGAGGATTGGAACTGAATTTAAGTTAGCAGAAATAGTAGCAACACTTGCTGAAAAGAGAACACAAAAAATAATAACATAAATAACATGCTCAATGTGAATATATTAAAATAAATGGTAAATCCCATCTAAAGATACCTAGTGCAATAATAATATCAAGTCTTTGGACAGTAATATTATTTGCAAGTGGTACTCTTGTTGTAATAATTAAACACTAACAATAATACATGACAAATAATAAACCTATCTTTGGATCGATTTATTAAATTCATGAAAAATAACAATTGTAACCTTATAATTGTTACGTGTTTATTATCACAGGTTAATATATAATTTTGTTAAGTATAAATCTTCCTTTGGGCCGATTAATACTCACATAAATATATATATTTACACCTTAATTAATACCTGAATAATATCTCAATATTTCAAATAAAATTAAATTCAAATAATAGAGGTCACTTTAGTGACATATAATTTAAATTTAACTTAATTTAAAATAATAGATATTAATGGACCCATATAATCCATTTAAAAATTTAAATCTATATTATAAAATAAGTTAATTAAATTATTTTAAACAAATAACTTAATTAAATTATTTTATCTAAATAATTAAATTGAATGGATTATTATTAAAAGGGATAATATAAGGAAATGCTTAATTAAAAAAACTTCTCCACCTAAACATTTAATAATTTGAAAATCAAAAAAAAAATTAAACATATTTGGCAGAATGTCCCCAAAAAAAAACGTCTTGTTCTGGAAACGTGGTGTTCGGTTATCGAACACCACGATGCCATGCCATGCCAAACTGAACATGGTGTCTATTGAAATCATGAATTTCCTAAAACCGTAACTTTCTGAAACTGACGTCTCTTCGTTTCTCTCCCAACCACGTAGCAGTACTTGATTTATTTTTTAAACTAAATTCAAGTTACAATACTATACGTAACTTCTGCCGCTTCAGACGACCGAAGCACCCAACCGACGGTGCCTCTGTTCATCGTCTCTAAACTGAAGCGTGGCTTAATTCGACCGAATGAACACTTGATTAACACATCACCATCTCCTTCCCCCAATCAGCCGAAAATGGCTAGATTCATAGGAAATCATTGTGGCGCAAAAAATCTAAAATTGTAATCTTTTCGGCGACTGTGTCCAACAGCCACACTTCAAGCAAATTTCTCCAAATTGAACGAGCGACAGGAAAAATACAACAGTAGTATGGAGAACCGAAATAGAACAAAAAATATAATTATCTCTTAAGAATTGAAAATAGATTGCTCTGATACCAATTATTGTAAATAAATTTTAAGTCGAGAGATCTTGATGAACAATCTTAATCTCTATTCCACTTCTTAAGAAATAATAAGCATGATAATTTAACCAAAGTTACGGAAGCGTACCAGAATTCATTGTTTGCAATCGATCCTCGGAGATGATCTTCAATCTGCAGAATTCCTTAGGTCTCCGAAAAATTTTGTCGATGGGAAACAAAACAAAAACATCGTCTGCAAACTGAGACCATAACCTCCTATTTATAGAATCCAAAGGTTGTCTTTTTCTAATTTGGCCCCTCAACAAATTAGAATTAGCACATGATATCCACAATATTTTATTCATAACAATTAAGCCCTTAAGTCAAATTATATAATTTCAAAATTTAAATCACAATAATTTTGACTTTATTTAATTGATGACATTAACACATTTATAATTATATTATGACCTTAAATTCTAACAGAGAACCCCGTTTTTTTTTTCTTCAGTAAGTGGACTCCCAATTATGCAACTTGTGCATTGCGATTTGTGTTTGAGGTTGTTATTTAGTGGAACAGAATCCACTCGGCAGCGGAGACAGACACAGAAAGTACATGGTCACGTTCATTTTATGCTTGTTTGAGAGGTCAGTACCAGGATTAGCAGATTCTAAAGCTCTGAATTCCACGTAAGTCCACCACTTATGCTCATGCAAGCCAAAACCATCACCAGAGAAAAAAGATTGGATGAAGTAAGTGAGATTTAACACGTACCAATTCAGTTAATTTCAAGTGTTTTTTTTATGCAACTGGTCCAGATTGGTTCCACCACCAGCTCACCTCGGCCCCTATAAATGAGCCCCAGTCACGTACCATCCTTCACCAAACTGAACCACCAGTTACTCCTCTACCATCAGAATGGCGTCAGGGTCACTCTCCCGCAGCTCCTCTGGCTCCTCCTCCGCATGGACGGAGCAGCAGAATAAGCTCTTCGAGCGAGCACTGGCAGTCTACGACAAGGACACTCCCAACAGGTGGCACAACGTGGCCCGCGCCGTCGGCGGAGGTAAGACCGCCGAGGAGGTCAAGTCCCACTACGACCTGCTTGTCGAGGATCTCAAAAGCATCGAGTCCGGCCGCGTCCCCTACCCCAACTACAAATAGCCCGACACCAGGTACATTAATCCGTCGCCTTTTCAAAAACTCCATGTCATTTTCTTAGTGTCTCCACTTGGAGACTCGATAGATTCGATAAGATATGTATTCCGTTTATTTATAACATTCTCTCTTGAATTGTTTTGAAAAATAATAATAGTAGATGGTTTTGCAGTGGAATACTCTGTATCAAATACTATGAAGTAGAAGAAGGCCATATATGGATGGTTCTCCAGTACACTGCACACTATGTACGTGTATAAGTACTTGTATATATTTATATTTATGTCTGCTACGTAAGTTCTCACGATTGTGTATTCTGACAATTTTATAGGACTGAAATGCATGCTGCAAATTTAGATTAATATATCATAGAATTTTATATTGCTGTTTGTCCTCTGTTTTGTTTTAGTAGACGCAGCGAAGTGTACAATTAAGATCGTTCGGTAACAGTTTATTCTTTTATTTTTTAACTCAAAGACTTTGTTAATTAATTAATGTGTGTACGTGCATGCTAATAATTATTAATAGTGGATATTAATAATATATGCGTTGCAAAGTCATTCACTGATTAAATTTGAAATGTTTTGAAATTTTACTCTGTTATACATTATAATAATTGAGAGTTGTTTACAAGTAGACAAACACAGACGTCTCAAAAGAATTTGTGACGTCATATATATTATATCTATAAAAGCACGAATATGAGTGACGTTCGATCTGATCAGCACACGGAGTAACTTTAATATTTTTTAATTGATTTTTTTTTTTTTTTTTTGCATGTATGCATACGTTTTTTTTTCTTTCTTCAATGTAAATATTTTCTTTTTCCGGTGTACAAAGTAAAACTGTCAGACAAATTAACTTATGATGAGATAGGTCACCCCATAGCGGGCTGATTATTTTACGGAGAGCGGCGAGCCGACTCATCATCTTGATAAGTTGGGAAATTTTCAATCCAACCCAATCCAAAACGAGTTACGGGTTAAATAAGTTAACGCGCGAGTCCATCAAAAATTTAAATAAAATAAAATATTATAAAAGAAAATTATATATTCAATATTTTATTTTAAATATATTTCATCAACTAATGTATCAAGAAATATAAATTTTAAATGTAAATGTAAATGAATGTAACGAGTACTTATATGATGAAAAATATTATTTTTTATTTTAAAATTATAAAAAAATAAAATAAATTGATATAAAACTTGATTAACAAGTGATTCTCAATCTGCGACGGATTTGGATTGCTAAAATTTCAATCCAATTCACTTAAATTGTTTAGCGAGGCGGGTTCATCCGACGAACTCAATCTAAATTGGCTACTCTAATGTAAAGTGGAGCTGATCAAGAGTGAAGCTGATTTAAAAAAATCAACTCTACAAGCGGAGTTCATTTTACGAAGCTGATCAAGAGTGAAGTTAGTTTGTGGAGCTTAGTTGATTTGAAAAAATTAACTCCACAAGTGGAGCCCATTATGAAACTGCTTTTATATATATATATATATATATATATATATATATATATATATATATATATATAGTAATTCTTTATTACGGACCGTCTCGTGCGAACCGCATGCATGACCACGGGACCAGACCGATTAAGCAAGGGCCTGATCGGTCTAGCAGTCACGGTCCGCACGGGAAGTCCGTACATTACGGTCCGTAACATAGCATTTTGGTATATATATATATATATATATATATATATATATATATATATATATATATATATATTAATTAAGGATAAAGGTATCTAGCAGATTTTTTTTATTTTTTGAAAAAATAATTACCAAACACATATTGGATAAAAGAACCGAATACGTTGACTTCATCACATACATATGTCAAATTATTAAAGAAAGAGAGAAATCACAGTTGACAAGCACTGGGATGGATTATGTGTGTCGATCCGGAACAAGAAGCTCTTGATGAAAGTAAGAAGCTCTTGATGCTGGTAAAGCGAACACAAAATTGCTTGTATAAGATAATTTTGAAGACATTCAAGTAAGTCTGTCTCCTAGCAAGCCTAGAAGACCCAACTTGGTTGTGGCATGCAAGGTTCGGACATGTCAATTTCCATGACTTGAAGCTATTAGGGGAGAAGAAATTGGCGGTTGATATGCCACTACTACCCCAACCGAACAAGCTTTGCGAGGTGTGTGTGATCGCCAAGCATGCAAGGTCTCCATTCCCGTACCAAGCAAACTTTAGAGCAAAGAAGCCGTTAGAACTTCTCCATGCTGATATTTGCGGGTCAATCTCACCATGTACACTTGCCGGTAACAAGTATTTTCTTCTAATTGTGGATGATTTCACTAGGTGGATGTGGGTGTTTGTATTGGCAGCAAAGAGTGATGCATTCCAGGCATTCAAGAAGTTCAAATTCCGGACAGAGAACAAGACTGAGTACAAAATCAGAACACTCCGGACAGATCGAGACGGCGAGTTTCTATCCACGGAGTTTACTCGATTCTGTGAAAATGAAGGAATTGAGCGGCACCTCATGGCTCCCTACACCCCTCAACAGAATGGTGTCGTGGAGCGCCGCAACCGCACCGTGATGGCCATGGCAAGATCTCTCCTCAAGGGTACACATATGCCGGCAAGGTTCTGGGGAGAAGCGGTTAGACATGTTGTTTATCTGCTGAATCGTCTCCCAACTAAGGCGCTAGGAGAGCGTACCCCATTTGAAGCTTGGATGGGGAGGAAGCCACATGTCGCCCACTTGAGAGTGTTCGGTTGTGTTGCATATGTGAAAAACACAAAGAAACTTGATAATAGAAGCTCACCCATGGTATACTTGGGTGTCGAGGAAGGTTGCAAAGCTCATCGGTTGTTTGATCCAAGCCATGGCAAGCTACAAGTAAGTAGAGATGTCATATTTCAAGAAAATTCTGAATGGACATGGAATGCAGGTGCTAACAATGATGAAAACTTGCCGAGTTTTATGATGTTGGATCCGCTCTACTCCGACGAGGCGATTGTTGCAGCAGACGTTGAGGCAAGGGCGGAAAATGTCATACCATTAGCTGCAGTCATGGTACCCATGACAAGAGCATCAAGTCCATCTACACCATCATCGAACTCGAGTCCATCTACACCATCATCAAACTCGAGTCCATCTACACCATCATCGAACTCGAGTCCATCTACACCATCATCGAGCGCCCATGCAACTACCTCGCCTCCAGTAACAAACACGCCCGATTCTTATGAAGGGCCAATCCGCTATAGGTCTCTTGCCGATATATACGCCAACACTGAGGAAGTGGTTGGTATTGATGAAGAAGAGGAAGAGCTGATGATGGTGGTGTCTGATGAGCCAACAAGTTATCAAGAAGCTGCAACTGAGGCTTGCTGGTATGAAGCAATGGAGGAAGAACTGAGATCTATTGAGAAGAACAAGACTTGGACCCTAACTGAGCTCCCATTAGGCCGCAAACCTATCGGTCTAAAGTGGGTGTTCAAATTAAAGAAAGATTTAGCGGGGAAAGTCATCAAGCATAAAGCAAGATTAGTGGCTAAAGGATATGTACAAAGACAGGGCATCGACTTCGAAGAGGTATTTGCACCTGTCGCTAGACTTGACACTATTCGAGTTATTCTTGCGCTTGCAGCAAATCAAAGCTGGGAGGTACACCATCTAGATGTGAAGACAACATTTCTTAACTGAGAGTTGGAAGAAGAAATATATGTCAACCAACCGGAAGGGTTTGAAGTACAAAATCAAAAGCATATGGTGTACAAGTTATCTAAAGCCCTCTATGGACTGCGGCAGGCTCCACGAGCTTGGAACATACGGCTAAACAGGAGTCTGGAAGAGCTCGGTTTCAAGAAATGCACTCAAGAGCATGCAGTATATACAAGAGGTGAAGGAGGAGCAACTATACTTGTTGGAGTGTATGTCGACGATCTCATCGTGACAGGAAGTAGCACAGAAAAAATCAACAAGTTCAAATAACAAATGATGGCAGAATTTGAGATGAGTGATTTGGGCCTTCTCTCTTACTACTTAGGGATTGAAGTGGAGCAACAGATGAGCCGAATTTTAATTAGACAATCAGCTTATGCCAAAAAGATTCTATCTCAGTTCAAAATGGCAGATTACAATGCCACAAAACATTCAATGGAACCCAAGGCACAGCTGCATAAAGATTTAGAAGGGACTCCAATTAACACCACGGAGTATAGGCGAATCATTGGGTGTTTGAGATATTTATTACACACACGGCCGGACCTATCATATTCTGTCGGAATGGCGAGCAGATACATGGAGAGGCCTACAATCATGCAACAAAAGGTGGTCAAACAGATTCTCAGGTATTTAAAAGGTACAATCTATTATGGACTTGTTTACATAAAGGGACCCCAGGAAGTTGATGTATTCGGCTACTCAGATAGTGATTTAGCTGGCGATCTTGATGGAAGGAAAAGCACAAGTGGGATGGCTTTCTACTTTAATGAAAGTTTAGTGTCTTGGAATTCATAGAAGCAGAAGACAGTGACACTTTCATCTTGTGAGGCAGAATTCATGGCAGCCACAACTGCGGCCTGCCATGCCTTGTGGTTGAGGAGCCATGCCAGCGAATTAACCGATGTAAAGCCAAAGCCGGTAACATTGTTTGTTAACAACAAATCAGCTATAGCTCTCATGAAGAATCCGGTATTCCATGGTCGAAGCAAGCACATAGATACAAGGTTTCATTTTATCAGAGACTGTGTTGAGAAAGGACAGATTGTGATTGAATTCATTAATACCGGAGAACAACGAGCAGATATTTTAACTAAAGCATTGCCAGGAGTAAAGTTAGCTGTCATGCGACAACTACTCAGTGTCCGTGATTTACAACCATGTCTGGATTAGGGGGAGAAATGTGAGAAAATAAATTAATCCAGAACATTTTATTTTATTTTGATAATTATTATGACTTAGTCTAGGATTAGCCTTTCCTATCTTAATGGGATAATTAACGAATTAGTCTTCATATTTTAATTCCTATTTTAATGGGATAAGTTATGACTAAGTCTTGTTCGTGGTGTATTTAAAGGGTCCTAGAGCGCATGTGAAACATTGTCTCAGTTTTCTTGTAAGTTTGTTTCTTCTATAAAATAAATTCGTTCGTTCTTCTTTTGTTATTCCGGTTTCTTCGATTTCTTTTTTGTTACTCTTGCATATCGGTGTGATTTTTGGGTGTGCTATTCTTTTGTTGGGCCAACAAAGGTGGCCCCCAACCATGTCCTCGCTCTCAGGAAGCATCACCTGTCAATCATGCAACGATATGATTTTTGTGATTTTTGTGTTTGTTTTAAGAATTATCATTTGAATTTAATTTAATTATGATAACCTGAGTCGCTGAGGCCACCTCGTAGATAGGTCTCTCCGTCTCCTCCGGGTCAGCCGCGACGATGACCGCCGCCGCGCCATCGCCAAAAAGAGCCTGCCCGATCAGGTTCTCGATGTCGTCGTCGCCGGGGCCGCGGAAGAACATGACGTTGAGCTCGGAGCAGACCACCAGGACGCGCGCCCCTTTGTTGTTCTCCGCCAGGTCCTTGGCCACGCGCAGGGCGGTGCCGCTGGCATGGCATCCGACGTTGTAAAGCATCACGCGGCGCATTTGCCGCGGCAGGCCTAGGAGTTGGAGGAGGCGATAGTCAACGCCGGGGAGGTCGACGCCGGCGGAAGAGCAGAAGACGAGGTGTGTGATGTCGGAGACGGGGCGGCCCCACTCCTTGATGGCCTTGTCGGCCGCCTCCTTCGCCAGGCTTGGCACCTCCTCGACCACGATCCTCTGCCGGGCGTCGAAAGAGGGGGCCATGTACGCGCACAGGCTGGGGTTCTCCCTCAGCACCTCCTCCGTCAGGCACATGTGCCGCTTCCTGATCATCGATTTCTCACCTAATCATTAGCCCACAAATCAAGAATATATTCCCATCGATAATTAGTTATTTATAGCTAATTAAAGACGTTCATCGATCAAGTTATATTATTACAAATCCGCTTAAACTTCTGCCGGAGCTCTGTCTTGCCCTCCGCGTCAGTGATGCGGAAGTAGTACTCAGGGTACTGCATCTGGTCGACGAAATGGGAGGGATTGGCCGTGCCGATGGCGAGGACGGTGGCCGCGCCATCGGCGGGCGGTGTTCGGATGAAGGCTTCCATGCCTGCCATTGATTGGATGGAGTTACCTGCTAGCCAATTAATTATAGTAAAAAACTGGGGTGATATGTGGGCAGAGGGAGAAACCTCGACATTTTCTATTTATTGAGTTCTTTCTTAAGTCGCGTGAATGTTTTTTTTCCGTTCTTCTTAGCTCCATTTCATACGCATGCCGTTAGTTCTAGTCGTGAAGTCATTCGCTCCCACGGGCTGGATCGGATGGTAAAACGCTTGGCCGATTTGGTCGAAATCACAAGTTCGAGGGTCGTCAATTGCACACAGGGATAAAATCCTGATCTGCTGGCATTAATTCTCTCGAGTCCAGACACTTCACCATACCAGTGATAATCGTAATTTATCTCCTTCTAAAAACCTATAAGGTCGGGACTGAGAGATCACTGAGATGATGATTTCCTTTTTTTTTTTTTTTGATAGTTGTGAAGCCATTCACCTACCACCAAGAGTGTGACATGCTGCTGACCTTTTGGAAGTGTAAAACCGATGAAGTGAAGTATAATGGAGAGACAAAGCACTCGGCCCAATTTAATTAAAATAAGGAGGGTAAGGGAGAGCAACTGAAGGGCTTGGCGGAGGCACTGTAGTCGACCGTTCAGCAAAGACTTACCCACATCAATCATCCGTTTAACTTCTTTAATATTATAATATCTACCATCTCATCAAAAATATGAAACTCATATATCACATACACATTAACATTAACATCTTCATTCTCTCATATTCATTTAACACTCAACCACCATTATTTGTGGAGTCCACATGCCACATATATATTATCTCACATATACATTTTCTCACATATTCATTCTCTGACATATACATTTTTTTATTTTCAATTTCATTTGACAACTTAAATGATTATTATTTAAAATAAATAATAATAATATTTTTAAATATATTTATTATTAATTAAAATGAAGTTAAGAATGTAAAATAATAGGAAATTATATTAATTTAAAAGGACAATGTTTGAAAATTATATTAATTGAAAAATACAATAATTGAAAATCACAATAAATGAAAATTACATATTCCATCTCTTCTTAATCTCTTGACATAAATGTTGATGGATAATAAATTACTCTTGTGTCATTTGCGAGTGTCTTTCGAAAGGATTGCATATTCCTTTAATTGAACTGTGACTAAGGTAACCTTTGTTTTCATTTTAGCAACTTTTGCTTTCATCTCATCAACTTCGAGTTATTTTTATTTCATTCCAACTTCAATCTTTTTTATGCTTGTATACTCAGAAAATTTTACAAACATATTATCTAAATTTGTTGTCATACCTTCAATGTCTGATTTTATTTTGCCTTTTCCTTTTCTTTTTGCTGCCTTCTGACTCGTTGAATGAGTTTCTTCTTCATTTAGGTCTATATGTAGACTAGCATCTTAGCTAGATGAGGTGTTGCTGGCTCTCGACTTTGAGGTTCTTGTCTTCTTTATGCTAATAACATTATCAACAGACTGGAGTAAACATTGGACGGTCTTTTACTATCCTCCACACATGCTCAAGGTTAAATGCAATGTCATTATTTTCTTCACAATATTTTTCATATGCAAATCGCAATGCATCCTCATCACTGTGGCCGCTACGATACACACTATAAACGCTATTGTAATTTACGTTGAAATGATATACCTTTTTGTATGATATTTTGTCAGTGCGATCGTATGATACTTGCATTTCTGTTGGGTATACCTTGAGGACAATTCTCATTGTAGTAGCTAGCAACACGACCCCAGAAAGCATCCATCTTCTGATCATTGCCAATGATTGGATCGTCGCTGATAGTGACAAATGATTTGGCCAAAATTTCATCTTCAGAATTACTCCATGTCAATCGTTTTTTTCTACCTGCAGCGCCAGAATCCACCTTCTCTAAATTAACAACTTCAATTGGAGATTCACGGTCGGACACTTGAGTCTCTGAAACAAAAGTCGGAGTAAATGGATCACTTTCCGTCGGAGATGTAAAAGGCATGCCGGTTGCAGGTGGATTGGATGGATAATTTTGTGAATATGGATTATATAGATAATTAGGTGGATATGGACCATATGGGTTATTTGGTGGGTATGAATTATGTGAATAATTTGGTGGATATGAAAAATATGGATAATTTGGTGGAGTTTGAGAATTTTGGGAAGAAGTATTTTTTAAAAAATTTCTAAAAAAAATCATGATTATTTTCATCCATTTCGGAAGAAAATACTAGAGAAAAGATTTTTAGAAGGAGGGAGGAAGGTGTTTGAATATTAGAATGAGAGTGATTGGAAGGGAGATGTTGGAAGATTGAAATGAGAGTTGATGAGTATTTGTATATGAAAATTTATTTATTTTTATTAAAAGAGTCGTTTATGACCATTTACTAGCCGTTTAGGTAACCATTTAGGTGTCCGTTGTCCATTTTTAATAGATTACGGCAGCCCCAATCAATTAAAATCACAGTTCAAGGGTGTTCCACAAGTCTCCCCAATCGATTGGGGGTATTCCAATTGATTGGAGAGCCCCCAATCGATTGGGAGACGTTCAAAATATCCCCCAATCGATTGGGGAGACCCGTAATCGATTCCCCAATCGATTACGAGTGCCCCTAATCGATTAAGGACTCCCCTAATCAATTGGGGGATATCATGTCACACACGATGAACACGTTCAAATATCTGAACGCGTTTATCCCGTCAGCGCATTAACGTGTTCGCCGCAATGACTTTAAAGCGGACGGTGCATTAATCGAGCGTTATAACGCTCGATTAATTAACGCACCATTGCAGGTGCCTTGATGGCGACGTTAGTACAATATAGAAGGATGAATAGCTGGTGGGTGATGGCGACGTTAGTACGATATATGATAAAAAGAAGGATGAATATCCATTTGCTGGGGTGGGGGTGATGGCGACGTTAGTATGATATATGATAAAAAAATAGTATTTTATTAAAGGATGTATATAACTTTTTAAATTAATCAAAAGGCGTTTGCTACTTTAATATTTATCAAAACGCATATTTTTTCAGTACTCTTTCCATTTTACTCTTTTGTCAAATCTAACTGCATACAATCATTTTTTCCTTTCCTGTCTCTCTTATGCACGTAACTTATCTTCTCTTTTTCCTTCTCTCTTCTCATTCCTCACTATTTTTCATGCTTTTCTTTCTCTTTCCTCTTCTCTTTCTTCTCTCTTTTAGATGAATGCATGCATAGCATGGGAAAAATATCAGGCTCGCGTTGGGCCTGATATTTTTCATATCATGCCCAATGTGGCCTGATATGAAAATTGTTCGTCAACCAGTTGGGGCTACGGGAGATCTTAGACCAGCTTCGTCCAATGACAAATCAATCCATCGATGTTATGTTTGCATTGTTCTTGAAGTTCTCTACTTTTTAATTTTGACTTGAGTTTTTTTTCGAAAACAAATTTTAAAAATTAATAGAAAAATAAAATTAAATAAAATTTTATCATCAAATGGTTAAAATGAATTTAAACCTACGCGCTTTTTAGATCTAGATTAGAATATTAATATTTAAATTAATTAAAATATTTTTCATTAAATTAAAACTAAAAGATCATATCAGGCACACGTTGGGCTTGATATGGTTCCATATCAAGCCTAATGAGCGCAATATTAGATTTTTTTTCTCAATTTTAGTTTCTATGGATTTCTGAGGTTATAAGGAGCTCAAATATGTTATTTATTTTTTATTTCAACCTCTCTAAGGTGTTAAAATTTAATAACGGAGAATCAAAAAAAAAAATCACACATTGGGGTCGTTGGGCCTGATATGGATTCCATATCAGGCCCATGTTTATCTAGAAATTGAACCATTTTAGGCCCTAAGTGGGCCTGATATGATTTTATATCAGGCCCAATGTAGGCATGATATAAAATCATATCAGGCCCAATGGGCCCAATATTGGGCTTCTTTTTTGATTTTTTGTTATTACATTTTAACACATCGGAGATGTCCAAATAAACAATAGATAGCATATTTGAACTCCTTTTAATCTCAAAAATCCACGGGAACTGAAATTTTTGCAATCGGAGCTCTCTAGGTCAAATCAGTGGGTTTTTGGTCAAACTCCCACTGATTTAACCTAGAAAGATCCGATTGTAAAATTTAAGTTTTCGTGAATTTCTGAGGTTATAGGAGCTCAAATATATTATTTATTGTTTATTTCGACGTCTCCATGGTGTTCAAATGTAATAACAGAGAATCAAGAAAAAATAATACATTAGGGTCGTTGGGCCTGATATGGGACCATATTAGGCCCACGTTGGGCCTGATATGATCTTATATCAGGCCCAACGTGAGCATGATATAATTCATATCAGACCCAATGCCCCCAATATTTGACCATTTTCTCGATTCTTCGTTATTAAATTTTAACACCTCGAAGAAGTCCAAATAAACAATGGATAGCATATTTGAATTCCTTGCAACCTCATAAATCCATGGGAACTGAAATTTTTTACAATCGGAGCTCTCTAGGCCAATTAGTGGGTTTGGTCAAATCCCACTGATTGACATAGAAGCTTTGATTTCATAAATTTGAGTTCCAGTGGATTTCTGAGGTTACAAGGAGTTTAATAGGTTATCCATTGTTTATTTAGACTTCTTCAAGTTGTTAAAATGTAATAACAAAGAATCGAGAAAAGAAATCTAATATTGGGCCCATTGGGCCTGATATGAATTATATCAGGCCCACGTTGAACCTGATATGGTTTAATATCAGGCCCAACGTGGGTCTAATATGATCTTTTAATTTTAATTTAATGAAAAATATTTTAATTATTTAAATATTAATATTCAAATCTAGGTGTAAAAAGCATGTATGTTTAAATTCATTTTAAAATTTTATTTTATTTTATTTTTCTTTTAATTTTTAAAATTTATTTTCGAAAAATAACTCAAGTTAAAATTAAAAAGTAGAGAATTTCAAGAATAATGTAGACATAGCATTGGTGGATTGATCTATCACTGGACGAAGCTGGTCGGTGATCTCCCATAGCCTCAACTAGTCGACAAACAACTTTTATATCAGACCCATGTTGGACTTACTATGAAAAATATCAGGCCCAACACGGGCATGATATTTTTCCTTTGTCATACATGCATTCATCTACAAGAGAGAAGAAAGAGAAGAGGAAAGAGAAAGAAATGCATGAAAAATAGTGAGGAATGAGAAGAGAGGAGAAGAAAGAGAAGATAGGTTATGTGCATAAGAGAGAGAGGGAAGAAAAAAATGATTTCATGCAATTAGATTTGACAAAAGGGTAAATAGGAAGAGTACTGAAAAAATATGTCTTTTGGTAAACATCAAAATAGCGTATGTCTTTTGGTTAATTCGAAAAATGCATATGCCTTTTGGTTAATTCGAAAAATTATATATATATGCCCTTTGATAAAATACTGTACCGTCAAAAGAAGGATGAATATAGGATAAATAGAGAGCAACTACATGATTATCTCCTTTAATGTAAATATATTTTTTTTATCATTCTAATATTAAATTTTTGATTCCTCCCCTACCAATCACTATTAAACCTAAGGCAGTGTCTGGGATGGACTGATGGTTAATATGTGAGTATTGTCATTAAGACAGTGCCTGCTCAAGGGTAGGCCCAGGGCCCTATAAAAATAGAAGACTTTATTCAATATGAAAAACGTACCCTAGTTATTATTAATTTTCGATAGAAAATATTATTTTACGAAATATAGTTTTATAGAAAGAAAATATATTGAAAAGACTTATCATTAAAATTTAAATATAAAAATTTAATTAAAAAGTTTTAAAATTAAAAATTATATAAAAAAGTATATAGTTTAAAAAATTAAATTATTTTTAAAAAATTATTCAAAATCTTTTTTTTTTTTTGCTATGACCTCGAAAATAGTTGAGAGAGAGCTTAAGTGGCCTGTTGAGTTTTTTTTCCCTTT
>JAGFNQ010003246.1:388471-439064 GCA_024364735.1 Boesenbergia rotunda | reverse complement strand
CATGATTGTACTCTTGCAGCCGGTCGCTGTTGACTTCGAAATTACCGGCCAGTTGCTGTATAGCAAGTTGCGAATCTGAGTATAGCCACACCCGGGTGGCGCCGACATGCCGGGCGGCTTGCAGACCAGCTAGAAGTGCTTCATATTCAGCTTCATTATTCGTCGCCTTGTGTTCTAATCGCACGGACAGGTGTAGTCGTTCTTCTTCGGGTGAAACCATGAGAACGCCGATTCCGCTTCCTTGCCGAGAGGATGCCCCATCAACGTACACTTCCATACGCCCTCGGCCTCATCAGGATGCAATTCCGTGAGAAAATCGGCTAAGGCTTGCGCCTTGATAGCCGGCCGGGGTTGATATTGTATGTCATACTCGCTCAGCTCAATTGTCCACTTGACTAGCCGCCCTGAGGCGTCTGGGTTTGTGAGTACCCGACCCAAATTACTGTTAGTCAATACAGTAATTGGGTGAGATAAGAAATACGGTCTGAGTCGCCGGGCGGCTAAGAACAGTATGTAGCCCCAATTTTTCGAGTGTCGTGTACCGACACTCGGCTCCTTTAAATAAGTGGGCAAAGAAGTACACCGGCCTTTGCTCAGTTTTTTCTTGCCGGGCCAACACCATGCTGCCCGAGTCGGAGGAAGCTGCCAAGTATACATATAAATTCTCATTCGGCTCCGGTCGGGCGAGTGTCGGTAGCTCAGACAGATAAGCTTTCAGCTCCTCGAAGGCCTTGTCACATTCTTCGTCCCACTGAAATTTGGTGGCCCGGCGTAATGTCTTGAAGAATGGCAGACCCCGTTCGGCTGATCGGGAAATGAATCTGGACAGGGCGGTTATCCGCCCGGTCAGCCGCTGAGCTTCCTTGAGATTTCGTGGGGCCGGCATCTCTAGAATGGCCTTTACTTTGCCCGGATTTGCTTCGATTCCCCGCTCGGTGACTATATAACCGAGGAACTTCCCGCTTCGAGCTCCGAATAAACATTTGGCCGGATTAAGCTTCAAGCCAAACCGCCGCAGAGTTTGGCAAGTTTCTTCAATGTCGGGGATTAGTTCTTCCGCCCGGGCAGTCTTGATCAGAATATCGTCGACGTATACTTCGACGTTACGCCCCATTTGCGACCGGAACACCTTGTTCATCATTCTTTGGTAGGTGGCGCCCGCATTCTTGAGGCCGAACGGCATGACGGTGTAGCAGTAGGTGCCGTCAGCCGTGACAAAGCTAACCTTCTCCTGGTCGGCAGCAGCCAGTGGGACTTGGTGGTATCCCTGGTACGCATCCAGCATCGATATGAACTCGCTGCCAGCCGTCGAGTCTACCATTTGATCGATCCGTGGAAGTGGGTAGCAATCTTTTGGGCATGCACGGTTGAGGTCTCGGAAATCAATGCATACCCGCCACTTGTCGTTGGGTTTGGACACCAGCACCACATTCGCCAGCCAGGCCGGGAACTGAACTTCCCGGATGTGTCCTGCTTCCAGCAGTCTTTCTACTTCCGCCCGGATGACTTGATTCTGCGCGGCGCTGCGATCCCTTTTCCGTTGCTTTACTGGCCGCGCGCCCGGGTAAACATGGAGCTGGTGTTCCGCGACTTCCGGTCGGACCCCCTTCAAATCTTTCGCCGACCAGGCGAATACGTCTTGATTTCGAGCGAGGGCGTCGATTAGGGATTGCTTCAGCTCCTCCGGAAGTCCTGCAGCAATTTGTATCTTGGTATCTTCCCTACCGGGCAAAAGTTGTACCTCCTCTTTGTCCTCCCGCAATTCTGCCCAAGGGGAGGCTTGCACCATGTTGCAGCCGCTACCTGTCCGCCTTGCCTTTTGTCCTCCCGAGCGGACATCATCAGCATAGCAGCGCCGGGCCACGGTCTGATTGCCCTTCACCTCGCCGACTCTGTCGCCGACCGGAAACTTCACCTTGAGGTAGTAGGTGGAGACTACCGCTTTAAATTCGTTGAGAGCCGGTCGACCGAGAATAGCGTTGTAGGCAGCTGGGGCATCCACAATCAGAAATGTGGTCCATCGGGTTCTCTTGAGTGGCTCCTCTCCAAGTGAGACGGCCAGCCGTATCTGTCCGATCGGCTGTACTTCGTTCCCCGTAAATCCGAACAGGGGAGTAGCCACCAACTCTAGCTGCGATAATTCAATTTGCAGTTGATCGAAAGCTCGTTTATATAAAATGTTTACCGAGCTGCCGGTGTCCACAATGGTGCGGTGGACTTCGTAGTTGGCGATGACAGCCGTGATGACCAGCGGGTCATCGTGCGGCACCTCCAATCCTTGCAAATCCTGCGGCCCCCAGCTGATTTGGGGCCCTTGAGCTTGAGAGGTGCTGACTCCGACTTGGTGAATTTCCAGTCGGCGCACCTGCGTCTTTCTGGCTCGGTTGGAGTCGCCGCCGGTCGGACCGCCGGAAATCACATTGACGCCTCCTCGGACGGCGTTCTGGTGATTAGCTTGATCTTCGTCAAGTTCCTCCACCTCTTCCTGCTCGGGCCGAGGAAACAATTGCCGGGCGGCGGGGGCATCCCGCCTTTGTCCTTGTTGGGCTGTGGCACCCTGACCACGCCCGCGTCCCTGCGGGGTTTGTCGTCCTTGACCCCTGCCGAGTGGGGTCCGAGCTCTGCCGCCTGCTCGGCAGTCCTCAGTGTTGTGCGTATTACACTGGTGAAACGCACAATACGGTGCCCATCTGTTGGGCCAATTCCCCTGTGCCACCTGCACTTGCTGGGGTCTCATTCCGGGCCGATCGGCCGGTCGGGGACTGCGAATCGGTCCTCCTGGCGATTTGTTATGTTGAGGTGCGGGCTGTGGGCTAACCATTACTTCCTTCCTCCGGGCGGCTTGCGCTTCCTCTACATTGATATACTTGACAGCCTTCCCGAGCAGGCTGTCGAAATCCTTCGGTGGTTTCCTGATCAGGGATCGGAAGAAATCACCCTCTTGGAGCCCTTGTGAGAAGGCGGTGACCAGTACTTCAGGCGTGGTGTTGGGCACCTCTATAGCTACTCCATTGAACCTCTGGATGTAGGCCCGGAGTGACTCTTTCGGACCTTGCTTCAGAGCGAACAAATTGAGGCTGGTCTTATGGTGCCTCCGACTGCTTGCAAAATGTTGCAGAAACAGCCGCTTTACCTCTGCAAAACTCCCAACTGATCCACCCGGGAGCCCGCCAAACCATCGTTGAGCCTGCCCGGAGAGGGTTGTCAGGAAAGCGCGGCATTTGACGCCCTCCGGGTATTGGTGCAACTGGGCGGCGCTTTCAAATTTCATGACGTGCTCCTCGGGGTCACTGGCCCCCGAGTACTCAGGCATGGTGAAGAATCGTAGATGCTTGGGAACGGGATCCCCAAGCATTTGTGAGGAGAAAGGGCTGCGAGTCGGATAGGCCGCGGCGGGGTCAGCTAAACCTTTCCCTTTATCTGGGCGTGTCTGGTGCGCCAGGCTGGACGCTGAAGCTTCGGTCGGGGCTTCTGAATTTCCCCGTATAGAGGGACCAGGGGGCCGGGCCCCTTGACTACCGGTCGGCGGATGCGATTGTTGTGCCTTCTGCGTCCGGACAGACATCAGCATTTCATATTCTTCTGGCGAAAGAGTAACCGTCAGTGGATTGGGGTTTTCCATTCTTCGCTCTCGATCAGGCAGAAGGCCCTCCTTTTAGCGCCAAATTTGATCCTGTCGTCGAGCGTAGTGGAGCCGCAACCGGATGACGGTGTAGCGATGGGTGACGTGGATGCCGACGGGATGTCCTCGCGCAGAATGACAGCGCCGTAGGGGGTGTCCTCCGACGGAACGGAAGCGGATGTCGCCTGGTGCACGGCTGGAGGTGGACCTGCTGAGGAAGATGACCGTTAGTAACCTAGCCGGGAGACGTCCCGGCAAGGCACTCCGACGGTCAAGTCAGTACTCCGATGAACAGGAAAAATAATAGAGCAATGTAGGTGAGGAGCTTTGTGAGCGCGCGCGCGTACCTGATAATGAGGAGGGGAGTGGCTTATATAGCCGGGGAAAAGGACCAAGTATGGCCTGTGTCAGGATTCTCTGACAGGGTCAGAAGATATGGTATGGTTATGTCGATTTGAGTATGGCCTGTGTCAGGATTCTCTGACAGGGTCAGAAGATATGGTATGGTTATGTCGATTGTAACCAACCTTCTTTGTCGTATACTATTTGTCTTATGTGAGGACAAAGACAGGTTTCCGTAAGTCGGCGCCTATCAGAGAGTGTCAGTTCGTACGAGTGGTGACAGCCTGTTACCTGCAGCTGGTGCAGGTGTATTTTGTCCTTATCCTAGGGTGATTCCGAGAGAGTGCCCGAGTGGACACCCGGACGGCACGCCCGGATGGATATCAAGCATGGGCATAAAGGACTGCCGGGCGGATGCACTCGGCTGAACGAGGCGTGTAAGCCTTAATGTGGCCGGGCGGGTTTGACCGGCCGGATGAACCGCTATATTTATTCTAACCGGCCGCCTTGAGTCCGACCGGCCGGCGAAGACCCTGGGCCCGGCCAGGATGTTTGTCGAGTTGGCTGCCCGTACAATGACGTGGACCTTGAAGCTGGCTAGGTCGTTTGCTACGTTGACTGCCCGTATGGTGTCAATTATATGGCAGGATCAATAGCTCTTATGTAAAGTGGAGCTGACCAAGTGTAGAGCTGATTTGAAAAAATCAGCGGAGTTGATTTTATGGAGCTGATCAAAAGAGTGGAGTTAATTTGTGAAGCTGACCTGATTTGAAAAAATTAGCTCCCATTATCCATTATGAAACTGCTTTTTATATATATATATATATATATATATATATATATATATATATATATATATATATATATATATATATATATATATATATATATAAAAGGATAAAGGTATCTAGTAGATATTTTTTTAATTTTTAGAAAAAAATAATTACCAAACACATATTGGATAAGAACCGAATACGTTGACTTCATCACATACATATGACAAATTATTAAAGAAAGAGAGAAATCACAGTTGACAAGCACTGGGATGGATTATGTGTGTCGATCCGGAACAAGAGACCACATATAAATTCAACTGATTTGCTGTTAATTAATTAATTATTTTGATGGGGACGCTGCGGAGAACGACGGTCTCGACGGTGAGGCCGGGGCCGAAGCCGAAGAGCACCCCCCACTGACATCCCTGGCCGGTGGTGGCGCAGCCCTCCGCCGCTGACAGCTTCCTCATCTCGTCCATGATGAACAGCACAGAGGCGCTCTGCATGTTGCCGTACTCCCTCAGCACGTGCCTCGTCGCCGCCAGCTTCTCCGGCCTCAGTCGCGCCCTCACTTCCACCTGGTCTATGATCGCCCGCCCGCCCGGGTGCACGATCCAGAACAGCTCGTTCCAGTCCCCCGCCTCCTCCCCGAACGCCGACTCGAGGCACCGCTCAATGTTCTCGCCCACCACCGCCGGCAACCTGCTCGCCAGGTGGAACGTCAGGCCGATCTCCCGAAGGTGCCCCCCGACCATCTCCTCGCTCTCAGGAAGCATCACCTGTCAATCATGCAACGATATGATTTTTGTGTTTGTTTTAAGAATTCTCGTTTGAATTTAATTTAATTATGATCACCTGAGTCGCTGAGGCCACCTCGTAGATAGGTCTCTCCGTCTCCTCCGGGTCAGCCCCGACGATGATCGCCGCCGCGCCATCGCCAAAAAGAGCCTGCCCGATCAGGTTCTCGATGTCGTTGTCGCCGGGGCCGCGGAAGAACATGACGTTGAGCTCAGAGCAGACCACCAGGACGCGCGACCCCTTGTTGTTCTCCGCCAGGTCCTTGGCCACGCGCAGGGCGGTGCCGCCGGCATGGCATCCGACGTTGTAAAGCATCACGCGGCGCACGTGCCGCGGCAGGCCTAGGAGTTGGAGGAGGCGGTAGTCAACGCCGGGGAGGTCGACGCCGGCGGCAGAGCAGAAGACGAGGTGTGTGATGTCGGAGACGGGGCGGCCCCACTCCTTGATGGCCTTGTCGGCCGCCTCCTTCGCCAGGCTTGGCACCTCCTCGACCACGATCCTCTGCCGGGCGTCGAAAGAGGGGGCCATGTACGCGCACAGGCTGGGGTTCTCCCTCAGCACCTCCTCCGTCAGGCACATGTGCCGCTTCCTGATCATCGATTTCTCACCTAATCAATAAAACAAAATTAGCCCACAAATCAAGAATATATTCCCATCGATAATTAGTTATTTATAGCTAATTAAAGACGTTCATCGATCAAGTTATATTATTACAAATCCGCTTAAACTTCTGCCGGAGCTCTGTCTTGCCATCCGCGTCAGTGATGCGGAAGTAGTACTCAGGGTACTGCATCTGGTCGACGAAATGGGAGGGATTGGCCGTGCCGATGGCGAGGACGGTGGCCGCGCCATCGGCGGGCGGTGTTCGGATGAAGGCTTCCATGCCTGCCATTGATTGGATGGAGCTACTAGCTAGCCAATTAATTATAGTAAAAAACTGGTGATATGTGGACAGAGGGCGAAACCTCGACATTCTATTTATTGAGTCCGTTTGGTTCAGCACGATCTTTAAAGACGTCCGACGAGTTCAATCACTCGTAAGCTTAAGTCGCGTGAATGCTTTTTTCCCGTTCTTCTTAGCTCCATTTCATACGCATGCCGTTAGTTCTAGTCGTGAAGCCATTCACCTACCACCAAGAGTGTGACATGCTGTTGACCTTTTGTAAGTGTAAAACCGATGAAGTAAAGTATAATGCAGAGACAAAGCAGACGGCCCAATTTAATTAAAATAAGGAGGATAAGGGAGAGCAACTGAAGGGGCTTGGCGGAGGCACTGTGGTCGACCGTTCAGCAAAGTCTTACACATACCAATCATCCATTTAATTCGTTTAACATTATAATACCTACAACCTTATCAAAAAATATAAAACCCATATATCACATACACATACACATTAACATCTTTATTCTCTCATATTAGTTTAACATTCAACCCTATTATTTGTAGAATTACATATTATCTCACATATACATTCTCTTACATATTCATTCTCTTACATATATATTTTTTATTTTCAATTTCATTTGACAACTTAAATGATTATTATTTAAAATAAATAATAATAATATTTTTAAATATATTTATCATTAATTAAAATGAAGTTAAGAAAGTAAAATAATAAGAAATTATATTAATTTAAAAGGACAATGTTCGAAAATTACATTAATTGAAAAGTATAATAATTGAAAATCACAATAAATGAAAATTATATATTCTATCTTTTCTTAATCTCCTGACATAAATGTTGATGGATAATAAATTGCTCTTGTGTCATTTGCGTGTCATTTACGAGGTGTCCTTCGAATGAATTGCATATTCCTTTAATTGAACTGTGGCTAAGGTAATCTTTGCTTTCATTTTAGCAGCTTTTGCTTTTATCTCATCAACTTCGAGTTATTTTTGTTTCATTCCAACTTCAGTCTTTTTTATGCTTGTATACTCAGTAAATTTTACAAACATATTATCCAAATTTGTTGTCATACTTTCAATGTCTGATTTCATTTTGCCTTTTCCTTTTCTTTTTGTTGCCTTCTGACCCATTGGACGAGTTTCTTCTTCATTTAGGTCTACATGTAGACTAGCATCTTAGCTAGATGAGGTGTTGCTTGCTCCCGACTCTGAGATTCTTGCCTTCTTTATGCTAACAACATGATCAACAGACTGGAGTAAACATTGAGCAGTCTTTTACTATCCTCCACACATGCTCAAGATTAAATGCAATGTCATTATTTTCTTCACGATATTTTTCATATGCATTTCAATACATCCTCATCACTGTGGCCGCTACGATAAACACTATAAATGCTATTGTAATTTGCGTTGAAATGATATACCTTTTTTTGTATGGTATTGTACCAGTGCGATCGTATGATACTTGCATTTCTGTTAGGTGTACCTTGAGGACGATTCTCATTGTAGTAGCCAACAACATGACCCCAGAAAGCATTCATCTTCTGATCATTGCCGATGATTGGATCATCGCTGATAGTGACAAATGATTTGACCAAAATTTCATCTTCACACTTAATCTATGTTGATTATTTTCTTCTACCCGCAGCGCCAGAATCCGTCTTCTCTAAATTAACAACTTCAATTGGAGATTCACGATCAGACACTTGAGTCTCTAGAACAAAAGTCGGAGTAAATGGATCACTTTCCGTCAGAGATTTAAAAGGCATGCCGGTTGTAGGTGGATTGGATGGATAATTTTGTGGATATGGATTATATGGATAATTAGGTGGATATGAACCATAAAAGTTATTTGGTGGGTATGGATTATGTGAATAATTTGGTGAATATGAAAAATATGGATAATTTGGTGGAGTTTGAGAATTTTGGGAAGAAGTATTTTTTAAAAAATTTCAAAAAAAACCATGATTATTTTCATTCATTTCAGAAGAAAATACCAGAAGAGATTTTTAGAAGGAGGGAGGAAGGTGTTTGAATATTAGAATGAGAGTGATTGGAAGGGAGATGTTGGAAGATTGAAATGAGAGTTGATGAGTATTTATAAATGAAAATTTATTTATTTTTATTAAATGAGTCGTTTATAACCGTTTACTAGCCATTTAGGTGATCATTTAGGTGACCGTTGTCCATTTTTAATAGATTACGACAGTCCCAATCGATTAAAATCACAGTTCAAGGGTGTTCCACAAGTCTCCCCAATCGATTGGGGGTATTCCAATCGATTGGAGAGCCCCCAATCGATTGGGGGATGTTCAAAATATCCCCCAATCGATTGGGACACCCCCAATCGATTGGGGAGACCCGTAATCGATTACAGGTGCCCCTAATCGATTAGGGACCCCCTAATCGATTGGGGGATGTCATGTCACACACGATGAACACGTTCAAACATCTGAACGCGTTCATCCCGTCAGCGCATTAACATGCTCGCCGCAATGACTTTAAAGCGGACGGTGCGTTAATCGAGCATTATAACGCTCGATTAACGCACCATTGCAGGTGCCTTGATGGCGACGTTAGTACAATATAGATGGATGAATAGCTGGGGGGTGATGGCGACGTTAGTATGATATATGATAAACAGAAGGATGAATATCCATTCGCTGGGGTGGGGGTGATGGCGACGTTAGTATGATATATGATAAAAAAATAGTATTTTATTAAAGGATGTATATAACTTTTTAAATTAATCAAAAGACGTTTACTACTTTAATATTTATCAAAACGCATATTTTTTTTTCAGTACTCTTTCCATTTTACTCTTTTGTTAAATCTAACTGCATACAATCATTTTTTTCCTTTCCTCTCTCTCTTATGAACGCAACCTATCTTCTCTTTTTTCTTCTCTCTTCTCATTCCTCACTATTTTCCATGCTTTTCTTTCTCTTTCCTCTTCTCTTTCTTCTCTCTTTTAAATGAATGCATGCATAACATGGGAAAAATATCAGGCCCGCATTGGGCTTGATATTTTTCATATCAGGCCCAACGTGGGCCTGATATGAAAGTTGTTCGTCGAAATCCACTGAAACTCCTTGTAATCTCAGAAATCCACTGAAACTTAAATTTGTGAAATCAGAGCTCTCTCGGTCAATAAGTGAGTTTTGGTCAAAACCCACTGATTGACAAAGAGAGCTCCGATTGCAAAATTTGAGTTCCCGTGGATTTCTGAGGTTATAAGAAATTCAAATATGCTATCCATTGTTTACTGGACTTCTCCGAGGTGTTAAAATTTAATAACGAAGAATCGAGAAAAAAAAATCAAATATTGGGGCTATTGAGAGGTCGAAATAAATCAAATTTAATACCTTGGAGAGGTCGAAATAAATAATAAATAACATATTTGAGCTCCTTATAACTTCAGAGATCCACGAAAACTGAAATTTTTACAATCGAAGCTCTCTAGATCAAATAAGTGAGTTTTTAGTCAAAACCAATTGATTTGACCTAAAGAGCTCCGATTGCAAAAATTTTAGTTCCCGTAGATTTCTGAGGTTAAAAGGAGTTCAAATATGCTATCTATTGTTTATTTGGACATCCCCGAGGTGTTAAAATGTAATAACGAAGAATCGAGAAAAAGTCTAATATTAGGCCCATTTGGCTTGATATGAAATCATATCAGACCCACATTGGGCCTGATATAAATCATATCAGGCCCACGTTGGGCCTGAAATGCTTCAATTTCAGGCCCAACGTGGGCCTGATATGGAATCCATAACAAGCCCAATGACCCCAATGTGTGATTTTTTCTTGATTCTTCGTTATTGCATTTAGCACCTTGGAGAAGTCGAAATAAACAATAATTAACATATTTGAGCTCCTTATAACCTCAGAAATCCACGAAAATTGAAATTTTTACAATCGGAGGTCTCTAAGTCAAATCAGTTATTTTTGGTCAAAACCCACTAATTTGACCTAGAGAGCTCCGATTGCAAAAATTTTAGTTTCCGTGGATTCTGAGGTTAAAAGGAGTTCAAATGTGCTATCTATTATTTATTTGGACTTCTTCGAGGCGTTAAACTGTAATAACGAAAAATCGAGAAAAAAGTCTAATATTGGGTCCATTGGGCATGATATTGGGCCCATTAGGTAAAAACTCACTTATTTGACATAGAGAACTCCGATAGTAAAAATTTTAGTTTCTGTGGATTTCTGAGGTTATAAGGAGCTCAAATATGTTATTTATTATTTATTTCGACCTCTCTAAGGTGTTAAAATTTAATAACGGAGAATCGAAAAAAAATCACACATTGGGGTCGTTGGGCCTGATATAGATTCCATATCAGGCCCACGTTTGTCTAGAAATTGAACCATTTCAAGCCCTACGTGGGCCTGATATGATTTTATATCAGGGCCAATATGGGCCTGATATAATTCATATCAGGCCCTTTATGGGCCTGATATGATTTTATATCAGGCCCAATGTGGGCCTGATATAAAATCAGATCAGGCCCAATGGGCCCAATAGGCCCAATATTAGACTTTTTTCTCGATTCTTCATTATTACATTTTAACACATCGGAGATGTCCAAATAAATAATAGATAGCATATTTGAACTCCTTTTAACCTCAGAAATCCACGGGAACTGAAATTTTTGTAATCGGAGCTCTCTAGGTCAAATCAGTGGGTTTTTGGTCAAAATCCTACTGATTTGACCTAGAGAGCTCCGATTGTAAAATTTCAGTTTCCGTGGATTCCTGATGTTATAAAGAGCTCAAATATATTATTTATTGTTTATTTTGACCTCTCCATGGTGTTAAAATGTAATAACGGAGAATCAAGAAAAAATAATATATTGGGGTTGTTGGGCCTGATATGGGACCATATTAGGCCCACGTTGGGCATGATATGATCTTATATCAGGCCCAACATGAGCCTGATATAATTCATATCAGACCCAATGCCCCCAATATTTGACATTTTTTCGATTCTTCGTTATTAAATTTTAACACATCTAAGAAGTCCAAATAAACAATGGATAGCATATTTGAATTCCTTGTAACCTCATAAATCCATGGGAACTGAAATTTTTTGCAATCAGAGCTCTCTAGGTCAATCAATGAGTTTTGGTCAAATCCCACTGATTGACCTAGAGAGCTCTGATTTCATAAATTTGAGTTCCAGTGGATTTCTGAGGTTACAAGGAGTTCAAATATGCTATCCATTGTTTATTTGGACTTCTCCAAGTTGTTAAAATGTAATAATAAAGAATCGAGAAAAGAAATCTAATATTGGGCCTGATATGAATTATATCAGGCCCACGTTGGACCTGATATGGTTCAATATCAGGCTCAACGTAGGCCTAATATGATCTTTTAATTTTAATTTAATGAAAAATATTTTAATTAATTTAAATATTAATATTCAAATCTACGTGTAAAAAGCATGTATGTTTAAATTCATTTTAAAATTTTATTTCATTTTATTTTTCTTTTAATTTTTAAAATTTATTTTCGAAAAAAACTCAAGTTAAAATTAAAAAGTAGAGAACTTCAAGAATAATGTAAACATAGCATCGGTGGATTGATCTGCCACTGGACGAAGCTGGTCGGTGATCTCCCATGGCCCCAACTAGTCGACGAATAACTTTTATATCATGCCCACGTTGGGCCTACTATGAAAAATATCAGGCCCAACACGGGCATGATATTTTTCCATTGTCATGCATGCATTCATCTAAAAGAGAGAAGAAATAGAAGAGGAAAGAGAAAGAAATGCATGAAAAATAGTGAGGAATGAGAAGAGAGGAGAAGAAAGAGAAGATAGATTGTGTGCATAAGAGAGAGAGGGAAGAAAAAAATGATTGCATGCAATTAGATTTGACAAAAGAGTAAAATGAAAAAAGTACTGAAAAGAATATGTCTTTTGGTAAACATCAAAATAGCGTATGCCTTTTGGTTAATTCGAAAAATGCGTATGCCTTTTGATTAATTCGAAAAATTATATATGCCCTTTTATAAAATACCGTAAAAAGAAGGATGAATATAGGATAAATAGAGAGCAACTACATGATTATCTCCTTCAATGTAAATATATATTTTTTATCATTCTAATATTAAATTTTTGATTCCTCCTCTACCAATCACTATTAAACCTAAGTCAGTGCCTGGGATGGACTGATGATTAGTGTGTGGGTATTACCACTAAGACAGTACCTGCTCAAGGCTAGGCCCAGGGCCCTATAAAAATAGAAGAATTTATTCGATATGAAAAACGTACACTTTATATAAATTTATTATTAATTTTCGATAGAAAATATTATTTTAGGAAAAATAATAATTACATTAAAAAAGAAAAATAATTAAAAAAATAAATTTAACTTAAAATATATATAGTTTTAGTAGAAAGAAAATAATTGGAAAAGACTTATCATTAAAATTTAAATATAAAATATAAATTAAAAAGTTTTAAAATTAAAAATATATAAAAAAGTATATAGTTTTAAAAAATTAAATTATTTTTAAAAAATTATTCAAAATCTAAATTTTTTTTTTTGCTATGACCTCGAAAATAGTTGAGAGAGAGCTTCAGAGGCTTGTTGAGGTTTTTTTTTCCCTTTCACATGGTGGATTAGAAATGATGAGAAAGTAAGATTTAATAATTTAACTCGACTGCTCAAACCTAATATATATATATATATATATAAACGATTTTACTATGTCTACGGACGTGATATGCGGATTTCCCGTACGGACCAGACAGCCAGACCCGATCGAGCAAGGGCCTGATCGGTCTGGCACCTCGGTCGCGCACGCGGTCCGCAGAGAGCATTACTTGTTATATATATATATATATTATATATATATATTATATATATATATACACGTATGACATATTCAAATATTATATTTTTATATTATTTTTATTGATATATATATATTGTATATTGTATATATATTATATATATATATAATGTTTATTGGACCGGCGGTGATATCAATTGTCTACTGCGCCTTCGGTCCAACTAGACGGCTTGGCTCCACAGATAATCAGACAAATTCTGGAAACGCAGATGGGTTGACAAGACATCCAATGTCTTTACTGATTCAAACTTTGCAAACATTTGAAAATGTCCTGAAATTTGAATCATGATCATATGAGAATGACTACGGTGATCTCTTACCAATGTATATCATATTAAGTGGGTAAGGATAGAGCCATGTGATTGTTGGCAAAGAAGTGATTTACTCATCTCAGTATTGCTTCTACCAATCGATTTCATAATTAATATGAAAAAGATAAATTATGAGGATTGCTAACTCGGATGGTGTAACTAACGCATGAAAAAGGCATAGCCTAGAATTTAATGCCGACAATATGGAGGAGTTACTGGATTTATGATGGAGAAAAGAAAAATAGGTGTGAGAGAGAAAGATAGTCCGAGAAAAAAGAGAGGCAGATAATTCACTGATTTTTTCTATTTAGTCGGAGTTATAAAATTTTTGACTCCACTATTGCCCGTGGAGCGCATATCTTTGTCTCTATGATTAATCAGGTTAGGTAACGTAGAACCTGAGATGATCGGCTTGACTTCACGGAAGTTTCTTATTAGCCGTCAAGGTAATTAAATCGGGAAGTATTCGCGGCGGACGATCCAGAAGCTCAACATTCTATGATTGTGTACCTCATTGGATGAAAATTTCTACAAAATTCACCATAACTAAAAATCAAACTGCCAGTGCTTAGGAGACAACTAGCCAACCGCATGCCTTTGCTTCTAGACTATTAGGCATGTGTAAATCTAGGTCAATCAATCAAAGACTCGTGCTATTCAAGAATAATTATCTTCCCATAGATAAGATTTTAATGTATTGATTAGGGATGATAATGAGTCGAGTTCGGATTGAATTTCATCTTTTGTTCTTATATTCATCGGGTATTGGAGTCGGATATATCAAGTATCGATAGTTGTTCTATATCCTCCTCTATTCGGGTCAGATATCATATCCTCCATTAGTTTTGAAGGAAATTATCATCCCTAATATTGATTAAATTTAATCAAAAGTTAATAGTAATTAATAATATAGAAATCTTCATGGAAGCGCTCGGGGCTATAATGAAATGTGTCAATTTGCACCCAGACATTCATGGTTTGATTCTCAACTATGGTGCATTTACAAAAAATTTTCGTCCAAATGGAGCATGCAACCATGGGATGTTGGACTTCTGGATTATCCACCCTGAATGCTTCCCGATTTACTCTGGTAGATGATGGTAAACTTCCATGGAGCTGAACCAATCGCGCACTCTCTCTCTCTATATAAATATAGCGCTCTACTCTATTGTGGATTGTTCGCTGCGTGCCCGTGTGCAATGTGACTCGAGGGAGGCGCCTCAAGTCACTTTTTTTTAAAATAGTGATTGAGCCACCTCCCATGCATAGAGGTGCCTCAATTTGTTATTTTTTTATTTTTTAAAAATTACTATTTTCTCACGTAAATCCTAAATACATATAATATACCCCGTGAACATCTAAAATTTTTATTTTGAACACTATAATTAAGAGGAAAACCTGAACCCTAGACAAAAATCTTATTACTTAAACCCACTATAACCAAATCCCTAAATCCTAAAATCTTAACCCTAAATATATATAATATATCCCGTGAACATTTAAAATTTTTTATTTTGAAAACTATAATCTAAGAGGGAAACCTAAACTCTAGAGGTAAAATTTTATTAACACTACAAGAAAATCCGGCTTTAACAACACTGAAAAGATAATGATTTTGTGCCAAAATCGTTGTTTTTAACTTTTTAATAATGATTTTTGTTAAAATCGTTGTCTTCGAGCAGTTTTTTTCATGGCTACGACAATGGTTTTTGAAAACCATTGTCGATGTATGCCTTTTTTGGGGCTACAATAATGGTTTTGAAAACCGCTATCTATGGACACCTTTTTGGAGCTACGACAACGATTTTATTAATCGTTGTGTATTTGTGTTATTATATAGCAAAAGATAACCTTATTAATAAATTATTGTTTTTATTTTCCTTTGTCGTCCTTCACCCTTCGCATGTTTTCCTTTGTCGTCGCCAAAATTTTTGTTGAAAATTCATCCGTGCCTAAACTCCTTCGCGTTTCCCTTCCCGATTCCGAAGTACCAAAACACATCTTCAACTATCCCTTTGATCCTGTCCACGATCAATGAAGGGTGATACGACGATAAGGTTGACTTTGATGAGACCAACACTATTGTCGTTGAATCTTGAAAAAGGGAACACTCAAGAAAAGAGCGTTAGCAACAAGTCTAGGGGGTCCTTGGCGCATGCATTTCGACGCTTAAGTTAGTGACTTTCGAAGGTGGACAATTTGAATGTACTAGAGTTGAATAGAAAGAACATACCTAGCCGTGGAGGAGGGACCCCTTTATATAGGTGATACCTGTTCCGGAAGGAGTCGTCTGCGATGACCGGTCGCTGAGGATCAGCCCCTACGGAGGTTGCTATGTTGTCAAGGAATGAGAGAATCCTGCGAGAGTAACACAAGCGTTAGGGGACACGCCGGCTGGGGTCTGGCGGAGTCCACTCCGGTGCTCAAGTTAGTAGGGTAGTCGAACAATGGTACCAGATAAAGGAAAAATGTAGAGATGAGAGATCGTCCCCCCTTACCAGAGGGATAGAACTCCCTTTTTATATCCAGGCAAGCCGACTGATCGTGCCTCCTTTATGGTGGTCACGTCTTCGAGATTTAGGCCGCGCCCGCCGCTTTCGGTGATAGAGGGATATTCTTTTGAAATAGTCCGGGTCATTATCCCTTTTTCTTTAGTTGCGGTGCCCGGGGCTCTCGAGGTCGGGAATTGCGGGGGCACTGCCTCCCGAGGCGGGCTCAGGGTTCTTCAGGTCCGCTATTTCCTGGAATGCTCTCGGGGTCCCCTCTCTCGAGGAAGGGGCGCGACCCTCCCAAGATGAGAGGTCCCCCCAGGTCCCGACTTCTTCATCCCCTATGCCCGACATGGGTTTTCCAACCCTATCACAAGTCCTCCCTTCAAGTCTGATAGAAGGAAGTGTGACTGACTGATCAGACTAGTATCAGGATGAAGGAGTTGCCCTTGCTTAGGTATGTGATGCTGCGCTTGTTCCCTTCGTAAGCAGGGAAGCTTCTTTGAACTATATCCGCCTCGTCCCGAGTTACGAGGAGCCCCCCTGTTCGATGTCTTCTACTTTTCCCAAGGAAGATTCTTCGTTTCCCGAAGTCTCGTAATGAGGCCCTTCGTTCCGGGGTTAAAAACCGCCTGCCCTTATGTTCAGAGGGTAGTGGGGTGTCTGTGCGAGTGCCTTATTGACACGTATTACAACGGCTATCCTCAACCCCCCAGTCTCCCTAGACGTGAGTGGGTCCCGCTGAGCCTCGACGATCGGTGATCTAGACAAAGCGGTTTCTGGCTTTCCACGCGTCTTGTTCCTATTGCGCTAAAGCAAATGCCTGCCGAGGTATAAGAGGGGAAAAGCAGGCGCCGACGTCCATTTCTGGTTTGGTAACTGGGAGTACCTCGTCTTCTTCTCCGCAGGGCTTCTGCTGCGCGTGTGTAATCTATCCTCCTCTCTTTTGCCATCCCGAGGTCATGAAAGGTTATCGGGCGGAATGGTACGACTTCGCTTCTTCAAGAGTGAGACTCGAGGCCTTGCAAGCGGCCGTCGAGACATACGGGGTTCCAGCCGAGATGACGATGGTCATCCCTAAGGTAGACCAGAAACCTGTGGAACCCCCCGCCGGCATGTTGACTTTCTTCTTAGGACAGATGGAGCTAGGGCTTCGATTCTCTATTCCTCCTTTCTTTGCAAATATAGCCTCTTATTTTAGCATTCCGTTGCACCAGATGACGCATATCACTTTCAAGCTTTTTGGTCTTCCTCTGACTCCACCCCTCTTCCACTCCTTCTTCATTCTGATAGGGTCCCGAGGAGTCTTTAGCTTCGCGGCCCGCCCAGGTCATAGGTTTTTAGGGGGGGTTCTATCTTCGCACAAAGGAAGGAAAGAGAAATTCTTCTTCATCCGTTTATCGTCACTGCCCTTTAGCCCTTTGTGTTGGATAGCTGACTTACCCAATCCTCCCTCCTTGGAGAGTTTTTTCCGCAGCCCAACGTATCATCGTGCTAGAGAGGTACTCTCAAGCATGGAGTTCAGCGGCCCGGGGCTAGTTCAAAGCGAAGAGCTTATGTACCGAGTGGGCCTTAGCCCTAAAGTAACGCAGATTAGTCCCTCCCTAGGTATTCTCATCTCTGTCTTCGGCGCACATTGGTTCTAACTGATGCCCTTTCGGTTTAGCTTCTACAGAGGAAGTAATGTATGCCAAAGCGATGAGTCAGTTCATCAGGTGGGAGGAGGCCAACAAGGCAGCCATGAATCCTCCTCCGATTGCTCCTGATCTTCCTCCCACCCCTGATAGCCCCGAATCTATTAGATTAAATTGTCACGAAAGTTGGGACCATCAGATTTAAATGTGAATGAATAACTGAAAACCCTTTTTACAATCAAAATCTGAAAATGTAATATAGGGGCCACAGGTCGTATTTTTCTCGGAGCTAGTTGTCGTGTTTGATTCAAACTTGTATTTACGTGTCGTTTGTGTTTTGGGTTTCGAAATAATTGATTAAATTTGGATAGCAATTGAGAATGAAAATGAAATGAAAATAAAGGAAAGTGAACAATAGAACTAAACAAAGAGATGACACTTGATACTTCCACCAATGGAAACCGAGTCAAGCTATAGGATTCAACCGAAGTTTAGAAAAGCAAGCCTAAATTCAAATGCACAGTAAATTCTGATGGAAAGAAATCGAAAGTGTGATATAAATTTTCTGAAGCAAATCAAGCTTAAAGCAACTGCTATTTATGCATTTTCGAAATTAAACATATTACAAATGTTAACTCAAACTAACTACACTTTTGGAAACCACAAATGCAAAGGAAATTCGAAATGATGAATGCAACTTATTGATTTCAACTCAATCAGATGCCACAAAGAAACAAGTTGAATTCAAATGCGAAAAGAGTTCAATTCAATTCAATTGGCACGCAGAGCAACTTTTTGTGCCAAAAACTAACACCTACCTTATGAAATAAGCAAACATTCAGCTCAATTGTTTAAACTGAGTGATTCAATCGGAAAACAACGGTTTTAAGATAGAACTAAGCAAAACTAAGGTAAAGAAGTAAAACTGAAATCAGAATTAGAGAAGCAAAATTTAAGAAATGGAGTAAACAGAAAACAGATTTGATTTTTCAGACTTGAGATGGCACGCAACAATGGAATTGATGCACAAAACTTAAAGCAAATGCTATTTTAAACCAAACACACTATCTATCTACTACTAGAGCAGGAATTAACTACTAAGAAACTCAGAAATCTGAGACAAATTCAGAAACCAAAAGAAAGAAAACAAAACAGAATTGAACTTGGCACGCAACACTTGGAATTGGCACGAAAGAATTAAAACTAAAGTGAACTGAAATTTAACTCTATTAATCACTAATCAAGTTCCTAACTTACTGAATTCTAAAGATTAAAACCTAATTAATCGAAACAACTCAGAAAACAAACTACAGCTGATGAAACTAAAATTCTAGAATAGGACAGAATTCGGCAGAATTAAAAACTACAGCTGAAAACTAAATTGTAACCAATTAAACTACTCCTCGACCCTTCTTGAGCTCAGAATCTTCTTGGTTGTCAATCAAGAGCTAGCTTCGAACCCCTAGGCTCAGCAAATCGGTGGAAAAACAACTTCAATCCATCAAATTTGCTCAAACTGCTTCAACTGGGAAATTCCAATCCGAGCACTTTAATCTCAACTTGCCAAGCTGCGATGAAGATTTGGAGACGACCTGAGCTCACTTGAGAACCCCTACAAATGGCTCAGGTGATCTGAATTTGCGTGTAGCTGAGATTCAAGCTCCCGGATCACAGAGAATGCGAAACCCTCAACAAGCTCTGTCCGGATGAAGTTTGAGTTGAATTTCGGATCGAGATTGCCTCCCAAGGATTCAGATGATGAATCTCAGTAGGAATCGAGGTGGTCGCGCCTTAGATTGAAGAAAACTTGAAGAAAATTGGAAGAACACGAAGAACTGGAGAAGACGACGGAGACGCGACGAGGTCAGCTGCTGGGAAATTTTTCCTTAAGTAATCAGAAAATGGACGACTCAGATTTAGTTGAGAAAATCCAACGGCTGATCTTACTCTGATTTGAGCCAAACTTTGATGATGATGATCTGGGGTCAGGATCTGCCTCATGGTAGCTCGGATCCTCCAGATATGCAACGGATGGTCCAGATCAACTTAGTCTTTGAATGGACGATCTAGAGCCCTCCGAGCTTGATCCAACGGTTGATTTAGCTCTGATTGGGATGAAATCTTCAGATCTTGATCAGGGTGCTTGATCAACCCTTGCCCTAACTCGGATTGCTTCGGATCGTCGCGGATGGCTCAGATCTAGCCGCTCTTGAATCGGACGGCCTAGATTAAATCATAATCTTGATAATTCGATCCGGGTCACTTCCGACTCAAGTTTGACCCAATATGCCCTAGGTCCATGAACCTTTTATGCCTACAAAAATAGATCAAGAATTTAATGGCCAATTAACTCAAATATGTGTAATTTTGCAATTAAGTCCAAAATATGAATAAGTTCTAAAACCTAGGGCAATTTCACAATTTTAGCAATAAAAACATAGGTCAAACATGGATTCAAGCAACTCAAATAATCAATAAAATAGTATTTATCAGCCCCCGCCGAGTCCGTCGAGGGGGCCCTTGCTTCAACTCGGGGGGTTGCCTCCGTCGAAGGGGTCGATGTTACTGTTGTATCGCCCGGTCGAAGAGTCAGTGCCCCCAGCCCTGCAGGTTGCCTCGGGAGCCGGTTCCCTCTCCGTGGGTGACCCTACACCTGGCCCGAGCGGCCCTGACAGGGAGGGCGCCCGATCGACTTCCTCCACTCCCCCGATAGCCGTCCAGCCCCTCGGCCGACAGAAGCGGCGGCTCCCCAAGGGCTCGGGCCCTTCCTGGAAGAAGCGATGTCTCGTCCGCTCCTCTCCTCTGCCCCCAGTGCCTGAGGAAACGATTTTGCCTGTCGAGGTGGCCTCGCTTACTCCGGCCTCGCCTGCTTCCCTCCCCGAGGTGGCCCCCTCCCACTCCGTCGCCTCTGTTGTCACTCTGACGGGTAAGGAGGCATCCAATATTCAATTTCATATGAAATTAGATCGATTAAGGGAGAGGTTGGATGCAGCGTTAGAGGCCTCCCTGCGGTCCCCCTCCATGGTGCACCCGGGGGAGACTCCGACCGCTCGAGTGGTGCTAGAGGGGGTTTCATGTCCCGACGAGATGAGTTCCCATTCTCCCGGCTCAATTGCTGAGGCTCCTGTCCTTCAGCATCCTTCAGTTCATCCGCCCTCTCCGCCGCTCGAAGAGCAGGGTAATGTACCCCGTCCTCCATCTGAAGTAGTTGTGCGGGCCTCAGCCGGGCCGCTAGCTAGTCTTCGGAAAACCCTTCTGCAGGTGAGAATTACTACAAAATTTGCTTGCCTTTCGATGCGGCTGCTGACCTTTTGATGCGCTGTCAGACCGCTGAGGACTACCTGGTGATTGGTCAGGGCCTGTGTTCTGAGCCCCAAGCGGAGGCCTTACTCCAGCGGGCCCTAAAGGCGGAGGCAGCCACGAGTCTTGAGCACTGGTCCGGGGTGCAGCAGGCCAGCCACAACAGGGCTCTCCGTGAGGAGGTCGGGTAGTTTAGGAAGCTTCTGGAGGATACCGAGCAGGCCCTCGAGAATTCCCGACACCGGGAACGTCTAGCCTCTGAGAAGGCCGTGTTGGTTACTCGTGATCTACTTCAAGTGACGCAGGAGAGAGACCAGCTCCAGGTACGAGAGAAGGAGCTACAGAGCCAAATGGAGTCCCAGCTTCTGCTGGCTACTGACTGTGCCTTTGCCCTGGAGGATGATGTAGCCCAAGCCAGGTCGGATGCACGGGCGACATCTGAGCAGCTCAAAGAAGCCCTACTGGAGCAAGATGATATGTCTGCTGAATTAAGATGGCTAAGACAGTCCGTTGAGGCTGCCGAGGCTTCTGCTGCTCGGGAGGCAGAGAGGGGCTTCAAGGCGAAGTTCTTGGGCGTTTACAGCAGGGCTTTCACGGGGCCCTCGGCGGGCTAAAAAAAGGAAAATTTTGACCTCCCGGCAATGGCCTAAGAATGTAAATACTCTTCGATATGTGTACAAGTCTCTGCTTGAGGCCTCGAGCGGTCTGCTTATGGAAAAAATGTTGTTTATCTTTTCCCTTTGCATGCAAATTCTAGTATGAGGTGCTCGTTGTCTTTACGCGTGGGCTCCACGAATCAACTGTCTTAGCTGGCGGATACTAGGAGTCATATCCCTGCACGAGGAATTTAGATGGCGAAGTCTCGTTGCTAGCCCTTGCCCGCTAAGGTGCAGGGGTGGCTTCCGAACCGTCTCCTCCATTTTATTCGCAATCTCCTTGATTGGACCCATTAAGAGTCGCTAGTTCCTAGGCACATTAATGGCGCGTCAGTCGAAAAGACGCATGGAGTTATGGCACCGACCGCGCGTTAACTGCTTGGGGAGAATCCCCGCACTATAAGTAGGGGGATGCGAGGCCCCAGCCTTTCTCATCCCTCCGGTTTTCGCTTCCTAGTACGTGCATCTTCCATGTTCCTTGTGCGAACCCCCATGCTTTGCTTGCTTGAAGGACTAGACAGGGGTAGAAGCCTTGGTGTCCTCCCCTTTGCTAGGGAGCATGGCGGAGATGATGAAGATTCTGGGGGAGGTGGAACTCCCTGCTTGTCCGTGGAGTACGAAAAGGACCTTATGTGGCCCTCTAGGGGGTATGGGGGAGATGACCTCATCCTGCTGACCCCCAAGCCCCTGGTCGGGCGAGGGCGGTGTACTCCATGCACCATCGGCTTCTCGGGAAAACGAGGGCATCCTGGGGTACACCGTTACCGGGGGGTGCCGCGGGTTTGAGAATATTTCCATCTATTTTGCCGCCCCACCCCTTGTGTTTTTTCTCGACCTGTACTTAGGTGGCGGCCCGGAGCTACGTCTTTTCGTGCTCCAGAGAGAAATTGCGGCGGCTCCTCCCTCCTGACCCTGTTAAGGCAATTCTTCTTTGCGTCTTTACACACTCCGGGAAGAAGTTGCTGCAGCCCCTACCCCCTCCTCTTTCTTCTGCGGGTCTACGGCGGCGAAGATTGAGGGTGTCGCGTGCGTTACCTCCGGCATCAATCTTCATTCTGGCTTGCTTGTCAGGAATATCCGAGCTACTCATGTGTTACCTCAGGCGTCCATTTTCGTCCCAGACTGCTTGTCAGGAATACCCGAGCTACTCATGTGTTACCTGACAGACCCGATTTAGCTAAGTTAAAGTTGTCACGAAATGTGTGGATCCGTCAGAATTTAGATATTTATAAGTGCTGGAAACCCTTTTTGCAATCAAAGAATGAAAACGTAGTAAAGGGGCCACAGGTCGTATTTTTCCTTGGGACTAGTTGATGTTGTTTGATTCGAGCTCGTATTTATGTGTCGTTTGTGAATTTGGGTTTCAAATAAATCTGAATTGGGTTTGGTTGGAACCAGAAATGAAATAGCAGATAGAAATGAAGAAACTTAACTATTGAACTTGAACTAGGTAAATGCAATTTACAACTCAACCAATGAGAAAATTAACTCTAACCATTCAAATGAAATGCAAGCAAGCTGTGAAGTTCACAATTCTGATTTTCAAGAAAGACTAATGAATGCAGAAATGAATTCCCATTCAAAACCGAACCTCCACTTGGTACAACCTGCAGCAATAAAAATAGGCAATTTGATACACAGTTAGTACCAAAGCCTCACTTGATTCCAGGTGCAGAACTCAATCCGAAATGTAGAGGTGAAGCTGGAAATTCAGAAACTTCAGCTAGGAAAGTAAGGCTATAAGTGAATTGATGCTCAGAATCGAAGGAAGGATTGCGGCATCCAAATACAGGTCAATTCAGATACAACCTCGGCAGAAATGAATGCTGAAGTACAGAAGTAGAAGTGCAGTAATTCAAGGTGCAGAAATTAGTGAATTTACTGCAGAAATGAAGTGATTGCAGGGGAACCTTTTGTGCCAAGCCGATGCTTTTGTGCCAAGGATGAGGCTAAACTTGATACACTCGCAGGATACATGCAGAAATAGAGGTACATGTATGCAGAGATGAAATGCAGAGTTTCAGCAACTAAGGTTGCAAAGAAAACAACACTGAATTCAGATTTGATGTGCAGCAATGAACTCAAGGGTTGCAGAAGTGAAACGTGGAGTTGCAGAATGTAGAACAGTTCAAATACATAACAAACAAACAAGACAAGTGAGATCAAATGCTAGAAGCTAGTTGTAAAAGAGATAAATGGAAAATTGCAGAAAAGAGTTGTCCAATTCAGAATCAACTCAGTGAAGACAAGCATCAGATGCAAAGGTGCGGCAGAAATGCTAGTAAATGCAAACTGAAAACAAGTAGATGCAAGCTGGATTCGAGTCTCTAATCTAAGTTCAGACAAACTTAAAATAAAGCTAATATTCACTTGGCACAAAACTCTGAAACATGAAACTGAAGATTATGTAGAACAGGCTGATACGAACTGAAAAATCTGATGCGCAGATTGAAATTGCCAAATAAATGAAATTAAGTAAAGTATTGACTAACAAGCTGTCTACTAATGAAAGTATAGAATTGACCCACTAATTAAAGTAGAATAAATCTAGAGAAGTAAACTACAGCAGCTGAACAAAAATTCAGAAATGAAATTGCGGCAGAAATAAAGTTACAGCTAAGCAAACTGAAATTAGCTACAGAAATATAAACCCCTATCACTCCATCAGCTCAAGGTATCCTTGTTCGTCACGCAAGGGCTGGCCTCGAACCCCTAAGCTCAGCAATTCACTGGGGAACTGAATCTGCGGTCGAATCGAGCTCAAATCTGTTCAAGAAGGAAAACCCATTCGAATTCTTCAATTTTGCCTTGTCTGATTGAAATGAAGGTACGGGAATGTTCAAAGCTTATCCGAGAACCCCTCCAGATAGCTTGGACTGATGTAGAATCTGACAAAACCAAAATCGAAGCTATCCAATACAGAGCTGCCGAAACCCTCAAACATCCCTGTTCTTGCCCAATTCCGAGCTGAAACTCCACCGATTACTCTCCCCGGTGACCTCGAACTTGATCTAATGAAGGATGGAGGTGGTCGCGCCCCTTGGATTGAAGAAATCAGCTGGAAAACGAAGAAGAAACGAAGCAGAAGAACAGTGCGTCGGAGACGCGACAGAGCTGAGCTGCGAGTGAGTTTTGATTAAATACTCAAACATGGACGGTCCAGATTGAATTGAGATAATCCAACGGCTGATCTTGCTCTGATTTGAGCCAAACTTTTATGATGATGATCTGGGGCCAGGATCTGCCTCGTGGTAGCTCGGATCCTCCAGATTTGCAACAGATGGTCCAGATCAACCTAATCTTTGAATGGACGATCTAGAGCCTCCCGGGCTTGATCCAACGGTTGAATGAGCTCTGATTGGGATGAAACCTTCAGATCTTGATCAGGGTGCTTGATCAACCCTAACCCTAGCTCGGATTGTTTCAGATGGTCCGAATGGCTCAGATCTAGCCGCTTTTGAATCGGACGGCCCAGATTAATCCGAAACTTGATAACTCAATCCGGGTCCACTTCCGACTCAAGTTTGACCCAGTATACCCTAGGTCCAAGATCCTTTCATGCCTACAAAAATATATCAGAAAATTAGTGGCCAAATAATCCAAAAATGTGCAAATTTGCAATTAAGTCCAAAATAAGATGAAATCCTAAAACCTAGGGTAAAATCACAATTAAGCAAATAAAATCATAGGTCAAACATGGATTTTAGCAATTAAAATAATCAATAAAATGGTACTTATCATTACCTCAGGCGCCCATTTTCGTCCCAGGATGTCAAGATGTATTTCTTCATGTATTTCATTATGTAAATGAATAATTACTTTCGTATACGGGTCCTTTGTGTATGATTGCATTATATTCCCATGCGCAATGGGTTCTTTCGAATGTGTTTTGTTTCCTGCTTTGGAATTGATTAAGTTCCCCTTTGGTTCTTAGTTACTCGAACGGTGGTGTAGACCCTCGGTTGGGTCCGACTGCTCCTGGCGACATCTGACCCGTGGGGCCCAAGGGCTGGGTATTACTTGGCCGAGTGCGTAAGTCCCGATCCGGGCCTAAGTACCCCGGGCGTCGGCTGGACCGCGGGGCATTAGGGTTTAAAATTACTTGGACGGGCGCGTAGGTCCCGAGCCCAGCCTAAGTACCCCATGCGTCGACTGGACCACGTGGCATTAGGGTTTAGAATTACTTGGGCGCGTAGGTCCCGAGCCAAGCCTAAGTACCCCGGGCGTCGGCTGGACCGCGAGGCATTAGGGTTTAAAATTACCTGGACAGGCGTGTAGGTCTCGAGCCAAGCCTAAGTACCCCGGGCGTCGGCTGGACCGCAGGGCATTAGGGTTTAGAATTACTTTGATGGGCGCATAGATCCCGACCCAAGCCTACGTACCCCGGGCGTCGGCTGGACCACGGGGCATTAGGGTTTAGAATTACTCGAGCGCGTAGGTCCCGAGCCAAGCCTAAGTACCCCGGGCGTCGGCTGGACCGCGGGGCATTAGGGTTTAGAATTACTTGGACGGGCGCGTAGGTCCCGAGCCAAGCCTAAGTACCCCGGGCGTCGGCTGGACTGTAACGCCCGCCCTTAATCCCCTAGGGATTCGGCGGCGCTACTTTAACTTTCGTACATTACAACTACACACATGGGGATTCGGCGGCGCTACTTTAACTTTCGTACATTACAACTACACACATGCATTCATATTTTGTTTTTCAATCTAATCTATGCATGGGCATATGTATCATTAAAGCATGCAAGGTTCATGTAGCGGAAGCATAATTATTATTTTTTATTTAATCTAGCATGGACATCAAGTATTCATCTTCAAACATAGCATGTATATAAAAGAAGAGCATAACATGGGTTTAACATGACAAGTTCCAAACTTGAAGCAACTAAGAGCAAGATCCTTTTTATCCACCAGCACTATCACACACACACTTGCCCTTCTCCCGCAGCCTCCATAGTTTAGCGTCCTTTATCTGTAGCATAAGGGGAAACACTAAACGATAAGCAATAGCTTAGTAAGACCCTGTCCTACTCACAAAACCGGATATCATGAAAAGGTGATAGAATATATCACATTCAAGCATGGTAAGTATGTTAAACATCCAAGCATGTTAACTTCATAAGAAGGTTCTTTTGAAAACATATAAACATAATACTTGAACATAACATAATCATTAGGGCCCGGCTTGTACTTCATGTTTTTGCGCGCACCCCTAAATAGGAACGAGGTAGCTAATCCCGAACCACTAGGGTTTACTAGGCCTTCTCAAAAGTCCTTCAGCCTAGTATCATAATCATTTGACTCGCTTTAAGAGTCTATAGTACAAGCCATTACAAAATAAAATAGTTATCATGTTCTTCATTTTTATAAAGTATGCTCTTAGTCCCAACCTTCTAGGGAAGCATTCTTTAGGCCCTAAGCCTTCTTCGTTCATGCCTTAAAGGGCTCATTCTTATGCATATGTATGCATTCATAATTATGATAATTAGCCTAGTATAAAGCATGCATTTCATGGGAGCAACCAAGGCTAGGGTCCAAGAGCTCTCTCTCTTGGCTGAAAGTTGAGATGGGGCTAGCATGCATTCCGGTCACATATCAAGATCACACAAGCATGTCATATCTTACTCAAGATCCTTATCATGCATGGTATTCATTTGACCTAATCCATTCCCAAGTATAGGTTTGAGTACTTTGGGGTTTTTAGCCACATAGCATCATGAACATTCATACAACACATGTGATATCATAGAGATTCATTAGAGTGTATAGCATGAAGTTAAGCTTAAGAACCTAACCCTAGGGTAGGGTTGGCCGAATGGTTAGAAGGGTTTTCCCTTCCCTCCTAGCCTTCTTTACTTACACACAATATAATACATTCATGCAAACATCATTATTAAGCATAGGAAAGCATGTGGCCTACCCTAACCCTTGGTTAGGGTGATGGCCGAAACATGTAGAGACATGTAGAGGGCATCATGTGAGTCATGTAATCGATTCAAGAGCAATTATGCTACAGGTGAGGGGCACTTACCTCTTTCGCTAAATATCCTTAAGGTATACCCTTAGATCGGAGGGGAGGTGCTTGTCCTTGCTCTTGAGGTCCTTGATTTCTTCTTGCCTTGCAAGAGTTTCAAACCTTCAATGGGGTCTTGGGATTTTCGAAAATTGAAGAGGGAGAGGGGAGTTGGGATTTTTGAAAATTGAAGAGGGAGAGAGGAGTTGGGATTTTCGAAAATTGAAGAGGGAGAGGGGAGTTAGGATTTCGAAAATTGAAGAGGGAGAAGGGAGTTCAATTTTCGAAAATTGAAGAGGGAGTCTCTTGGATTTTCGAAAATTGAAGAGGGAGAGTGAGTGAGGGGTTTGCAACAGTGATGGTTAGCCCCTTAGCATTCCCTCTTATTTATACTAAGGGAAGAGGCAAGGTGCCTCTTCTCCATGTGTCTCTTCACTAAGGGGTTTCTCATCAAGAGTCTCTTCCTCTACCCTTTCACATTCCCTAACTCTTAACAAGAATTTCCCTTCCTTTCTCTCAGCAATCCCCTGCTGGGTGAATTGGTTACTTTGTTGCTTTTCAAGGCTTTGCTTACTAAGAGTTCCAAGGTTCGATTCTCGGCAAGAGCATATTTTTGCTCCTCTTTGGTTTTCACTTTTGCAAAGCCCATTAGCCCAATTTACTCTCATATTCTCAAATCACATATTATGAAATCACATATTCCAATTCATACAATCACATATTCTAATTTATGCAAATTACATATTCCTATTTATGCAATCACATATTCTAATTTATGCAATCACATATTCTAATTTATGCAATTACATATTCTAATTCTTTCTAATGAAATCACATATCATTTAATCATGACATCACAAAAATGTAATTCTATTCATTCATGAAATAAATGTCATACCATCTGATAACCTATATCGACATTTTTGTGCCCTAATGAAAATCGAAAGCAAGCCCAAAATTTGGGGCGTTACATGGACCACGGGGCATTAGGGTTTAGAATTACTTGGAGGGCGCGTAGGTCCCGAGCCAAGCCTAAGTACCCCGGGCGTCGGCTGGACCACGGAGCATTAGGGTTTAGAATTACTTGGACGGGCGCGTAGGTCCCGAGCCAAGCCTAAGTACCCCGGGCGTCAGCTGGACCACGGGGCATTAGAGTTTTACATTACTTGGACACGCCTTGGTTATTTTGAAAGGACGCTTTTCATTTTATTACTTGATTTGGCTGCACACTCACAGCAAGACATAGACAATTGTACTAAAGAAACTCCGGCTCTTACCAGGACATTAGGAACCGGGGCCCTTAGCTAGGCTAAGACCTCTTCCGCAGCTATTCCTCCAGTCCCCGAGGATTTTTCCTATACTCGGTCCTAACCTCACCACTATAACACCTTCGCGAGACAAGCTGGTTTCCTCGAACTTCCACCACTCGATCGTCAACCGGGAACTTAATCTTCTGGTGGTAGACAGAGATCACTGCCTGGAAGTTACTGAGCGCTGGTCGACCCAAGATGGTATTATAGGAGGAAGGCGCGTCCACAATTAGGAAAGGAGTCCTTCGGGTTCTTTCGAGCCTATCGTTGCCCAGCGAGAGTGACAAGGAATCTGTCCCAATGGCTGTACGCGATATCCCATGAAACCAAACAAGGGGGTTGCGACCGGGATCAATTCATCCTCGTCTATCTACATCTGCTCCCAAGCCTCTTTGTACAAAACATTCACGGAGCTTCCTGTGTCTACGAAGATGTGTTTTATCTCATAATTGGCGATGCGAGCCACAATCACTATGACGTCCTCGTGTGGAGCTTCTTCTTCTTCGAGGTCAGATGGCCTAAATGAGATAATAGGGCCCGCCCCCAGACTCCGGCTTGCCCCGATGGAGTAATTTTCCAAACGTCGGGTGTATGACTTCCGAGCTCGATTAGAGTCACCCCCGGTAGGTCCCCCGGAGATGACCCCTACATGGCCCGAGGGGGGCCCGCACAGAAGCTTTGCCCTCTTGGGGTTCTCTTTCCAAGGAGGGAGATCTTCGGGGTGCAGGTCCCTGGCTCCTGCCTCTAGATCGTGATCGGGACCATGGTCGGGCTTCATTTTCCCTAGCAGCCCATCGTCGGGGGGAAGGGCTTCGTCGAGACGACTTTCCGTGATACCCTGGCTTGTTCCATTTTCTCCGTGGTTTGGCCTCTGCCTCCTCAGGGAACTTTTTTCTCAGGGCATGGCACTCTTCTGTGGAATGCGTCGAACTGCCACGAAAACTGCAGTACTTGGGGAATGCCTCTGGTGGTTCGACGTCTACTGCCTCCACCAATCGACGCTTGCTAATCCAGTGGTCTCTTCCAGGTGGTAGGTCTTTTCCCCTTGTCGGAGCTGGTGGCTCCTTCCTTTCCGAACGAGGGGCTGCGAGAGGTGGAGCTCCGACTGGATCTTTGCGTCGGGCGTACTGCACTTCCTCTACGTTGGCATGCTTGACTGAACGTCCTAGTAAGTCATCGAAACTAGAGGGGGGCTTCTTCACCAAGGATCGAAAGAAGTCTCCTTCCGCGAGCCCTTGGGTGTAAGCACTAACGAGTATCTCCGATGTTGCGCTTGGTACATCCTGTGTCACTCGATTGAACCTCTGTATGTACTCTTTGAGTGGCTCCTTGGGTTTTTGCTTAAGAGCGAACAGGTTGAGCGCCATCTTCTGGTAGCGCCGGCTGCTCGCGAAATGGTGGAGGAAAGCCGTTTTGAACTCTGCGAAGGAATTAATGGAACCTTGAGGCAGTCTCTAAAACCACCGTTGCGATGCGCCAGACAAGGTGTTCAAAAACACCCTGCACTTTACTCCATCGGTATATTGGTGCAGAAGCGCTGCATTTTCAAACTTACAGACATGATCTTCTGGGTTTGTCTTCTAGTCGTACTCAGGGATCCCCGGCCCGCGAAACTGCTTTAGCATGGGGTCTTCCACAATCTCTGACGAGAAAGGGGTGGATGGAGTCTTCTTGAGTTCATCCTTCTTTCCCAGTCCATCATTATGCCTCTGGGCACTAGAGGCTACTGAGTGGGCATTTTCCCCCTCCATAGGGGATTCTTTATGGGGACCTTGGGCCGCGCCATCATATCACCCCACAGGGGTCACGGACCTGTTGGGGGGCGAGACGGAGATTCTAGGGATCTCTTCCCTCGCCTGACCTGCTGGTCGCAGGGCCGCCTGTTCAATTTGGTGTTGCTCCAAGGCCTCTTTGACGGCGTTAGCCACCCGGCGGTTAAACTCCTCTCGCGTGAGGGTGAGGGGTTGTTCCTCCGATCCTGCCATCGGTGCTCTTTCAGGTGCTTTTTTGTTTCCCATAGACGGCGCCAAATTTTTTCCGGAAGGAGCCGTCGGCGATGGTCGGTCGCTGAGGATCAGCCCCTACGGAGGTTGCTATGTTGTCGAGGAACGAGAGAATCCTGCGAGAGTAACACAAGCGTTAGGGGACACGCCGGCTGGGGTCCGGCGAAGTCCACTCCGATGCTCAAGTTAGTAGGGTAGCCGAACAATGGTGTCAGATAAAGGAAAAATGTAGAGATGAGAGATCGTCCTCCCTTACCAGAGGGATAGTACTCCCTTTTTATATCCAGGCAAGCCGACTGATCGTGCCTCCTTTATGGCGGTCACGTCTTCGAGATTCAGGTCGCGTCTGCCGCTTTCGGTGATAGAGGGATATTCTTTTGAAATAGTCCGGGTCATTATCCCTTTTTCTTTAGTTGCGGTGCCCGGGACTCTCGAGGTCGGGAATTGCGGGGGCTCTGCCTCCCAAGGCGAGCTCAGGGTTCTTCAGGTCCGCTACTTCCTGGAATGCTCTCGGGGTCCCCCCTCTCGAGGAAGGGGCCCGACCCTCCCAAGATGAGAGGTCCCCCAGGTCCCGACTTCTTCATCCCCTATGCCCGGCACGGGTTTTCCAACCCTATCAATACCCTTTGGCAATCCTCCACTGTTAGGGTGTCACATCAATTATAATATGGCTATCAAATTATCAGATTTCCTATAAAAAATATGATAAGAGCAGATAAGTCAATAGATCACTGAGTAGGTCAACAATTACAGTTTAATAAAAATAGATGAACCAATGGTCCACTGAGCAGGTCAGTGATTACAGTCTAATAAAAGTAGATGGACCAATGGTCTAATGAGCAGGTAAGTGATTATGATGACAGGATAAGGTTTATTTAGGGATTGACTTAGATTTGTGTATAACATGGCTGATGGGCTTGTTTGTATATGTACGTGGATGCCCAATAAGAAAGCTCAGCATAGTCAAGCCTGTTTAGGGCTAATGAAGAGGCCTTCTTGTAGCTTAATGGGTCGTGTGGGATTTGCCTTTGAGTTGGTCGAGATAAATGAATGGTCAAAGCATTGTAATATGTTAGTCGATTGACCGTAGCCATCTTGTTTGCAAGTTGGTCACATCCTACAAGTGTGTCAGTCGATTGTGTATCATCTTACTATCAATCGGTTGTCATCTTACTACCAGCAGTTAATATCCCTCCTCATAACAAGTTGGCCGATCGGTGGTCATCTGGGTTGACCGATTGACTGGAACCTTGGTGCGAGTTAATTAATCGGACATTACCCAGGTCACAAGTGTTGGATCGGAGAAAACGATAGAGGGGGGTGAATATTGTTATAACACAAATACACACACACACACACACACACACACACCCATCGACGGGGTGGCCGGTGAATTAAAGGTTGAGGTGGTGGTTGTTGGCCCAGACCCAAAGAATAGCACACCCAAGAACCACACCAATATGCAAGAAGAACAAAAGTAAACGAAGAAACCGAAAGAACGAAAGAATTTATTTTTCTGGAAAAAAACAAACTTACAAAAACTAAGACACTGTTTCACATGCCTCTAGGACCCTTTAAATACACCACGAATAAGACTTATTCATGACTAATCCCATTAAAATAGGAATTAAAATCGGAAGACTAATTCGCTAGTTATCCCATTAAGATAGGAAAGGCTAACCAAAGACTAAGCCGTAAAAGTTATCAAAATAAATAAAATAAAAAATAAAATGTGCAGATGCAGATAATGTCTAGATTATTTTCTCACATTACTCCCCCTAATCCTGACATGGTTGTAAATCACGGACGCCGAGTAGTTGTCGCATGACAGCTAATTTCACTCCTAGCAATGCTTTAGTTAATATATCGGCTCGTTGTTCTCCGATATTAATGAATTCAACCACAATCTGTCCCTTCTCAACACATTCTCTAATACAATGAAACCTTGTATCTATGTGCTTGCTTCGACCATGGAATACCGGATTCTTCATGAGAGCTATAGCAGATTTGTTATCAACAAACAAGATTACCGACTTTGGCTTTACACCCGGTTAATTCGCTGGCAAGGCTCCTCAACCACAAGGCATGGCAGGCCGCAGTTGTGGCTGCCATGAATTCTGTCTCACAAGATGAAAGCGCCACTGTCTTCTACTTCTGTGAATTCCAAGACACCAAACTCTCATTAAAATAGAAAGTCATTCCACTTGTGCTTTTCCTTCCATCGAGATCGCCGGCTAAATCACTGAGGATCTGTTTGACCACCTTTTGATACACGATTGTAGGCCTCGCCAGTCCGACAGAATATGATAGGTCCGGCTCTTCAAACAGCACCAACATTGCCTTATTCTCTTCTTCGTCAATACCAATCACTTCCTCAGTGTTGACATAGATATCAGCAATGGTCCTAAAGCAGACTGGTCTTTCTTGAGACTCGGGTGAGTCTGTTAATGAAGGCGAGGTAGCTGCATGAGCGTTTGATGGTGGTGTATATGGACTTGACGTTCTTGGCATGGGTACCACAGCTGTTGCCGGTGGTGTGACATCTTCCACCCCTGCCTCAGTGTCTGCTGCAACAATCACCTCATCGGTGTCGAATGCATCCACCACCATGAACTCCGGTAAATTTTCTTCATTGTTGGCACCTGCATTCCATGTCCATTCATAATTTTCTTGAAACATTACATCTCTACTTACTTGTAGCTTGCCATGCTTTGGATCAAATAGACGATGAGCTTTGCAACCTTCCTCGACACCCAAGTATACCATGGGTGAGCTTCTGTCGTCAAGTTTCTTCAGATGAGGAGTTGTGTTTTTCACATATGCAACACAACCGAACACTCTCAAGTGGGCGAGATGTGGCTTTCTCCCCATCCAAGCTTCAAATGGGGTACTCTCTCCGAGCGCCTTAGTTGGGAGACGGTTCAGCAGATAGACAGCATGCCTAACCGTCTCTCCCCAGAACCTTGCGGGCATATTTGTACTCTTGGGAGAGATCTTGCCATGACTATCACGGTGCGATTGCGCCGCTCCACTACACCAATTCTATTGGGGTGTGTAGGGAGCCGTCAGGTGCCGCTCGATTCCTTCATTTTTCACAGAACCGAGTGAACTCCGTGGATAGAAACTCGCCGCCTCTGTCTGTTTGAAGTGTTCTGATTTTGTATTCAGTCTTGTTCTCCATCAAAGATTTGAACTTTTTGAATGCTTGGAATACATCACTCTTTGATGTCAATACAAACACCCACATCCACCTTGTAAAATCATCAACAATCAAAAGAAAATACTTGTTACCGGCTAGCGTACATGGTGTGATTGGCCCGCAAATATTAGCATGGAGCAGTTCCAACGGCTTCTCCGCCCTAACGTTTTCTTGGGACGGGAATGACGACCTTGCATGCTTGGCGATCACACACACCTCGCAAAGCTTGTTCAGCTGGGGCAATAGTGGCATTTCAACCGCCAATTTCTTCTCCCCCAATAGCTTCAAGTCATGAAAATTGACATGCCCGAGCCTTACATGCCACAACCAAGTTGGGTTTTCTAGGCTTGCTAGGAGATAGACTTGCTTGAATGTCTTCAAGACTATCTTGTACAAGCGATTTTGTGTTCGCTTTACCATCATCAAGAGCTTCCTGCTCTTATCAGTCACCTTTATGGTATCTCCTTCCATGTGCACCTCGTTCCCAGTTTCTGTCAATTGACCAAGACTTATGATATTACTACAAAGTTTTGGAATGTAGTATACCTCATGGAGAGCCTTCTGATCGCCGTTCTTGCATTCGAACACAATCGTCCCCTTGCCCATGATCTCAATGGTTGATCCATTGCCAAACCTTACCTTCCCAGTGATGGTTTCATCTAGTTCTTGAAACTTCTCGCGATGGCCCGTCATGTGGTTGCTGGCACCGTTGTCAAGGTACCAGACGTCTTTATCTTCCCCTTTCTTAAGCTGCGATACATCTCTGGTAGAAACCTTTCTTCACTAAGCAGAATCATATCTTGCCGCTCTCGGCTAGCGTGAGACTCCTCGTGGGACACGCTCATCATCAATGCTGGCTCTTCATCGGTGTCTCAAGTGAGGTGAGCCTCATTATCACAACACTTGTTGTAGCATTCAGACGCATAATATCTCATTTTCTCACAATTGAAGCACTTTATATGGCTCTTATCACGAGTGTCACTGTTATTGCCGTTAGTGCCTCCTGCACTGTCTTGGCGCTGCGTACCATGACCACGATCGCGCCCTCATCCACGCCACTGCCATGATTAGGGCCGCTGAACCCACGCCCCTTGCCTCCTGACGGAGTGTCCACACTGCTTCCTTTTTGTCGCATTTGCCATTCGGCATGAGTAAGCAGGAGCTCACCTTCAGTGTCGTTGGTGTTGCCTCGTAATCGCAGTGTTCGCTCCTCGTATGCCTTCAGCCGTCCGATAATCTCCTCAAATGGCATAGTCTCAAGGTCGTGGAACTGCTCAATATCGGCAATAATAGGGAAGAATTTATTAGGGACAGAATCGAGCAACTTTTTTGCCAAAGAGGAATCTTCAAGCGTGGCATCGAGAGTGAGAACTTGCTACTCAGGGTGCTGAGTTTGCCAGTAAACTCATCAATCATCTCGGTCTCCTTCATCTGAAGGGCGTCAAACTCGCTCTTCAACGTTTGTACGCGTGCCTTCTTCACCCGATCACTACCAAGGTACCTCATCTTGAGGCTGTCCCAGACTTCCTTCGCCGTCTTCTTTTTTGCGATCTGGAGAAGGATGTCTTCAGGGACACACTGTAAGATGTATGCACGCGCCTTCTTGTCCTTCTTTGCATCCACCTGGGCTTCTTTCTCTGGCTCCACCGCCTCCTAGAGTCCCTGGGCATCGAGAATTGTCTCTGTCTTTATTGCTCACACAATATAATTGTGAGGGCTTAGCATCGGATAGGGATATGACACTCCGCCATTCTCCTTCGCTAGGATGCTCGACATTTTTGTGGAAGCATGGATTCTTGGCTGCTCTATACTACCAAAGCTCTGATACCAATTGTTGGCGCAGACCCAAAGAATAGCGCACCCAAAAACCACACCAATATGCAAGAAGAATAAAGGAAAACGAAGAAATCGAAAAAATGAAAGAATTTATTTTTCTGGAAAAAAACAAACTTATAAAAACTAAGATACTGTTTCACATGCCTCTAGGACCCTTTAAATACACCACGAACAAGACTTATTCATGACTATCCCATTAAAATAGGAATTAAAATCGGAAGACTAATTCGCTTGTTATCCCATTAAGATAGAAAAGACTAACTAAAGACTAAGCTGTAAAAATTATCAAAATAAATAAAATAAAAAATATAATGTGCAGATATAAATAATATCTGAATTATTTTCTCACAGTGGCTAAGGTGTACTACGGCGATGCGAAGGCCAAGCTGTTGGAGGCCATCGAGAGGATCCCGTTGGATTGTCTCGTTGTTGGAAGCAGAGGACTCAGCAAACTCAAGAGGTGATCTCTTAATTAGCTTAATTATCTCAATTAATTCCGCTGGATAAAATCTAGTACAGATCATCATAGCACTCACTGTCGCTATATGCCCATCACTCTGTTTGTAGAACCGACTGAATTGGCAGTTCACCTGCATGTCCAAATTGTTAACATATGCATTATTTTATATTTGCATTTTGTCCCACATCGATTGATGTGAATTATAGAATTCATTTTAACCTTATATAAGGGGATGTAATATCTTCTTTCAAAGATATAATAAACAGATATCAAATTAGACTTTTCTTTTTGTTATACATGTAAGAATTCATGAATTCTAATTTTTAATTCATGAATTCTATCATGGTATCAGAGCCCTGTTAAATACTTGTTGTTTCACTGCTCGTGGTTTTATGGTTCGGTTTATCTCCATCGCTTCCGCATCTGAATGGTTAGATCTGCCCTAAATGTTTTATTTCGTTTGAGATTGGATATTGTTTTGATTGTCTTGATCGTTTGTTAGTTGGGATTTGAGATTGTTATTTGTTATTTTGGATTGTTCTGTTCAAAATTGTTTACAATGACTGGAGGTGATGATTCGTTGCAATCTATTAGTGTCCGTTTAGATGGAAAGAATTATTCGTATTGGAATTATGTGTTGACTAATTTTCTGAAGGGCAAAGGAGTTTGGGAATATGTTTCTGGAAAAATCAAATGCCCTGTAGTTGGTGTTGAAAAATTTGATGAATTATTTCGTATTTGGGATACAAATAATTCAAAGATTATCACTTGGATCAACAACTCTGTTGATCACAGAATTGGTGTTCAATTGGCAAAGTTTAAAACTGCAAAAGAAATTTGGAATTATTTGTCAAAATTATTTGTGCAAAATAACTTTGCTGTCAAGTATCAATTACAATCTGAAATTCGTGCATTAGTGCAAAATGACTTAAGTATTCAGGATTTTTTCTGTGCAATGACTACTCTTTGGGATCGGTTAGCATTGACAGAATCTGTTGAATTACAAACATGTGATGCTTATATTAAATGTAGAGATGAGGATCGCCTTGTTCAACTACTTATGGGTCTTCGTCCAGAATTTGAAAATTGTCGCTCAAGTCTTTTGCACCGTAAACCTCTACCATCTGTTGAAGATGTAATAAATGAACTCATGGCTGAAGAAACTTGTTTGAAGACTCTAAAAGGGGTGCATAATATTTCTACTTCGGTTTTGGCAGCCTCTCCATCTGCACCGATCATAGCAGCTCCTGCACACCAGTATAAAACATCTGTCACAGGAAACTGTAATTATTGTAAGAAACCAGGGCACTGGAAGAATCAATGCCCTGAGCTTCGGAAAGAATCGGCTAGGAAGCTTCCAGGGCACGGACGGAAGTCTCCACAACAATATCAAGGCGGGCAACAAAAATTATATTTTGAGGGTCCATCTCAAAATCTTTATCCATCTACTCCTGCAGCTTTTGTGCCCTCCTTAAATCACTCAGCTTCAGCTTCAGAGTTTTCTGTGAATACTGGTACTAATTCTATTGTCGACCAATTTCAGAAGTTCCTCGCCTTTCAGCAATTTCAAAAGGAACCTCATAATTATGCTCTTTCTGCTCCTTCCAGCTCATCTTCGTCTATTGGGTCAGGTATCCCTTCATCTCCCTGGATTTTAGATTCTGGAGCTGGTAATCACATGTCTCATGATTCTTCTTCTTTTACATATATGTCTCCTGACCCTCCATCTATTTCTGTTATGACTGCGGTTGGTACACAAATGTCATTGAAAGGAACTGGCTCTATCCAAACACCCTCTTTATCTTTACCTGATGTTTACTTTATCCCTAAATTACATATGAACCTTGTTTCTGTTGGTCAATTATGTGACTCTGGGTGTTTTGTTGGTCTTCTTCCAAATTCTTGTTATGTGCAGGATCTAAAATCCAAGAGAGTGATTGGGACAGGGCATAGAAAAGGGAAAGGACCTTATGTGTTGGATGAACTGCATCTTCCCACTCACGTAGCAGCAATGCCTGTCAATTTGTCTTCTTTTCATTTGACACCTTCTTCTTCAAAATTTTATTTGTGGCATTCTAGACTTGGTCATCTATCAGGTTCTCGTTTACGTTCTATGTGTACTTCTGATGTACTTGGTGATTTACCACCTGATGATATTTCTGATTGTAGTGGATGCAAACTTGGAAAATTTTCTGCTTTGCCTTTTATTTTAAGTACTTCCACTTCTTCGGCACCTTTTGATTTAGTTCATTCTGATGTTTGGGGACCGGCACCTATTCCCACTAAGGGAGGTTCTCGATATTACGTTTCATTCATTGATGATCACACTCGTTTTTGTTGGATTTATTTAATGAAACGTCGTTCTGATCTTAGTCACATTTATGCTGAGTTTAAGGCCTATGTAAAAACTCAGCACTCTGCCACTATCAAGTGTTTTCGAGCTGACTTGGGGGGAGAGTATACTAGTGGAGATCTTTCTGGTATTTTCAAAGCTGATGGTACAATACATCAGTCCTCTTGTACTGATACCCCACAACAGAATGGAGTAGCCGAGAGAAAGCATAGGCATATTATTGAGACCGCCCGGTCTATGCTGTTATCCGCTAGTGTTCCTAGTGAATTTTGGAGAGAAGCTGTCCTTACATCTGTGTATCTTATTAATAGGATCCCTACTGCTCATAACTCTGGGATTTCTCCATATGCTAAATTATTTGGTCACACTCCATTATATTCTCATTTAAGGGTTTTTGGCTCTACATGCTTTGTTCTTCGTCCATATGCAGAACGTTCTAAGTTATCATCTCGTGTGGCCATTTGTGTTTTTCTTGGATATGGGGTTGTGCAGAAAGGTTATCGTTGTTATGATCCAGCTTCTGGAAAATTGTATGTTTCTCGTAATGCTTTTTTTATTGAACATATTCCTTTCTTCACTATCCCACCTACCTCACATGACATGTCGAAATCTGATCTCATTCAAATTGATCCTTTTACTATTGATTATCCATCTGAAAATGCTAACCCTCATGAAACTATATCGAATGTTCCGCTTCATCCTACTTGTAGAATAAATGATGTTGACACCCATCCTCTTTCTACGACTGCTTCAGAACCTCCCATAATTACGGATCCAAACTTACCTCGATATCCTACACGCACTCGTCGATCTACTCAGGTATCTGATTTTGATTACTCTTGCTATACACCATCTTTCGCTTCCTTTTTAGTTTCCAACAATTTTCTTTGTGAGCCCATCTCTTACTCTGAGGCATCTCGTGATCCTCTTTGGCAAGAGGCTATGAATGAGGAATTGTCTGCTTTGGACAGAACTGGTACTTGGGATTTGGTTTCTCCACCGGTTGGTAAGAAAATTATTGGTTCTCGATGGGTATACAAGATTAAAACCAAGTCTGATGGCTCTATTGAGCGATATAAAGCTCGTTTGGTTGCAAAAGGTTATGATCAGGAGTATGGTATGGATTATGAGGAGACTTTCGCACCTGTTGCAAAAATGACATCTGTCCGGGTTCTTATTGCAGTAGCTTATGTTCGTCGCTGGAGTATTTCACAAATGGACGTTAAAAATACTTTTTTGAATGGAGATCTTCAGGAGGAAGTCTACATGGTCCCTCCACCTGGTGTTTCTCATCGGCCAGGACAAGTGTGCAGGCTTAAGAAGGCCCTGTATGGTCTTAAACAAGCTCCGAGAGCTTGGTTCGACAAGTTCTCCTCTGTAGTATCTTCACTTGGTTTTACTTCTAGCTCTCATGATTCAGCATTATTTGTTAAATCGTCTCCTGTAGACCATATTATGCTCTTGTTGTATGTTGATGATATGATTATTACAGGAGATGATGTTGACGGTATCTCAGATCTAAAAGCTACTTTGTCTCATCGTTTTGAGATGAAAGATTTAGGTAATCTACGTTACTTTCTAGGTATTGAGGTAGCTTATTCTGAAAGGGGATATCTTTTATCTCAGTCTAAGTACACTTCAGATATTCTTGAGCGGTCTCGTCTCACAGATACTCGTGTTGTTGACTCTCCTCTTGAGGTCAACGTTCGTTACAGTCCTACTGATAGGGATCCTCTTGCTGATCCAACTTTATATCGATCAATCGTGGGTAGTCTGGTGTACCTCACTATTACTTGGCCTGATATTGCATATGCTGTTCACATTGTCAGTCAGTTCGTTTGCTCACCTACATCTGTTCATTGGGCTGCAGTTATGCGTATTCTTCGTTATCTTCGGGGAATGCTATATCAGAGTCTTTTGTTTCCATCGACCTCATCTTTGGAGCTTCGCGCTTTTTCTGATGCCGACTGGGCAACTGACCAAACTGATCGAAAATCGACTACGGGTTATTGTGTATTTTTAGGTGATTCACTTATTTCATGGAAAAGTAAGAAACAAGATGTTGTTTCTCGCTCTTCAACTGAGGCAGAGTATCGCGCTATGACTTCTGCTACAAGTGAGATTATATGGTTACGCTGGCTATTGACTGATTTGGGCGTCTCCCTTAGTGGTCCGACACCGATGTACTGCGATAATAAGAGTGCTATTCAGATTGCGCACAACACAGTCTTTCATGAACGTACCAAGCATATTGAGATCGATTGCCACTTTACTCGGCACCATTTCGAGCGAGGCACCATATCCTTACCTTTTGTCTCATCCTCGATGCAGCTTGTAGATTTCTTCACAAAGGCACACACCATCAAACGTCACCGGTTCTTTCTTGACAAACTCTCAATGTTTCTTACTACACCATCACGAGTTTGAGAGGGGATGTTAACATATGCATTATTTTATATTTGCATTTTGTCCCACATCGATTGATGTGAATTATAGAATTCATTTTAATATTATATAAGGGGATGTAATATCTTCTTTCAAAAATATAATAAACAGATATCAAATTAGACTTTTCTTTTTGATATACGTGTAAGAATTCATGAATTTTAATTTTTAATTTATGAATTCTATCACAAATGAGCCGACTGTGTTGCATTGTTTTCTTTCTTTGGACATTAAATGGCCGGCCGGCCTGCCGACAGCTGATTATGCGTCCCTTTCTGGTTGTGGATCGATTTGCAGGGCACTTTTGGGAAGCGTAAGCAGCCATGTGGTGGCCGATGCTCTGTGCCCTGTCACCGTCGTTAAGAAGTAATTAAAGTGAGTTCTCTTCTCACTTCAGTTATCATTTAGATAATGATCTACGTATGTAATATATTATTATATTTCAAATGAAATAAAAGTGCGTACGTGGTGATGGTCCATGCTTGCTTACAGAGTTCATACAAAAATAACTTTTACTATATCTGAAAGAATTTTTAAATTGTTCGTCTCCTTTTGAAAGGAATATAGCAGGATGTTATGGCAATGGCTCCATGCATCTCCTTTTGTATAGTAGCTAAAAGGAAGGAATATAGCAGCAAGAAACAACGACGCCTCAAATAAATTAAACTATAAATATTTTTCGGGAAGGAGTCGTCGGCTAATTGCAGAAATTCTATCTGTGTGAAGGTTACTATACCGAGGAGGAATTTGGGATCCTACGAAATGAACATAAACGTTAGGGGACACGTCGACGGGTCCGGCGGAGTCCACTCCGACGCTCAAGTTAGTGGGTCCTTTGAAGAAAAATGGTAGAAAGAAAGACAGTATATAGAATGAGAAAGCACCCCCTCTTATCGAAAGAGTTGATCTACCTTTTATACCGAAGTCCGTAGACTAGGTTCGTGTCCTCGATCTGCCACGTCTCCAATACGGAAGTCACGCCCCCCTCTTTCGTCGGTAACCAGATATCCCTTGAAACGGTCTGCGCCATTATCTGCTTCCGTCCATTGCGGCGTTCCGGGATCGTGAGGACCTTTTCTACCAGGGGTGCGCATCCGTGTCGCGAGGGGGGGGGGGGTCAGTATCTGAGGTCGTTAGTGCGGGGACTCCACCTCCCGAGTTGAGCTCGGTGTGTTCGGGTGCCGCAGCTCCCGAGGTGCTCTCAGGGCCTAACCTCCCGAGTGCTCCCGAGGAGGCTTTCCTGGCTGCCCTTCCCGGGACCGCCGCCCTCGGGGATTCCCGAGGCCCAGAAAGGAGGGTTGCCCTGACCTACCGTTGTTGGGTCGCGCAACTTCTTTATCCTTCGTTCTGACCAGGGCTCATTCGACCCTATCACAAGTCCTCCCTTCAAGTCTGATTGAAGGAAAGGTATGACTGATCGGACTAGTGAAAAGATGAAGAAGCTGAGCTCCCACAGGTCTCCTTGCCTTCTCGCTCGCAGTAATTATGAGGGGTTTTTGGATCGCATCATATTCGACCTGTGTTCCTGAAGATCCCTTTTTATGTTTTCCTCCTTTTCAAGAAAGGCTGCTCCGATTCTTAAAGGTTTATAATGACGCCTATCTTCTCGTGGTAAAGGTGCATGGTCTCCTTTCTCGAGGGTAACAGGATGTTCACGCGAATGCCTTATTGCCACATATTCTAACGGCTACCTCCACGAGTCCTCATGGTCGTGTGTTGGTACGGCTAGCTTGCGACGATAGGCTGTATGAGCGAAGCGGTTTCTTGCTTTCCACGCATCCTTTCCCCATTGCGCCTAGGCAGGTGGCTGCCGAGGTATAAGAGGGGAAAAGGCAAACGCTGGCCTCCACTTCCGGTTCGGCGACTGGGTGTACTTCGTCCTTCTCCCTTGTAGAGCTTCTTCTGCGTGTGAGTAGTTCATTTTCCTCTTTGTCTTCTGTTTAGGGGTCATGGAGAGCTATCGGGCAGAATGGTATGAGTCCACCTCTTCGAGAGTGAGGCGGGAGGCCCTGCAAGCAGCCATCGAGGCCTATGAGATCCCGGCCGAGATGGCGATTGTCATCCCTAAAGTAGACCAGACACCCGTAGAGCCCCCCATGGGCATGCTGACCTTCTTCTTAGGGCAGATGGAGTTAGGGCTTCGTTTCCCTATGCCCCCTTTCTTTACGAACATAGCTTCCTATTTTAGCATTCCTCTGCACCAGATGGCTCCTAATGCCTTCGCCCAGATGGGAGGGGCGTATATCATCTTCAAGCTTTTCGATCTTCCTCTAACCTCGCACGTCTTCCATTCTTTCTTCATCCCGATAGGATCGAGAGGAGTTTTTTGCTTCGCGGCCCGTCCGGGCCATAGGTTCTTAGGAGGATTTCCTTCTTCACACAAGGGGTGAAAGGAGAAATTCTTCTTTATCCGCCTGTCGTCATTGCCTTTCAGCCCTCTGTGTTGGATAGCGGATTTGCCGACTCCTCCTCTTCTAGAGAGCTTTCTTCGCAGCCCAGTGTACCACCATGCTAGGGGGTACTTTCTGACATGGAGTTCAGTGGCCCAGGGCTGGTGCATAGCGAAAAACTTATGTATCGAGTGGGCCTTAGCCCGAAAGTAATGCAGATCAGCCCCACCCTAGGTATGCCCGTCTTTTTCTTCCATGCACATTGGTTCTGACTGATGCTCTTTCTGTTTGGCTTCTGCAGAGGAAGTCATGTATGCCAAGGCGATGAGCTGGCTCATCAAGTTGGAGGAGGCCAATAAGGAAGCACTGAACCCTCCTTCCGGTCGCTTCTGACGCTCCTCCTGCTCCGGCCGAGTCCCTTGAGGGGCCTGCTGTCTCGCCTCGTGGGGTCACTTCACTTGAGAGGGTCGAGGTTATTGTTACATCCACGCCAGCAGGGAGCCAAGGGCCTCCGGCTCCACAGGCTGCTCAAGTGATGGATCCTCCTTCCGGGGGTAGCTCCTCACCGAGCGCAGTCCGCCCTGATAGGGTGGACGAAGAGTCTCCTCCCTCAGTTACTCCTTCGGCTGCCCGACCCTTCGGTCGACAGAAGCGGCGACTTCTCAAGGGCTTGGGCCCTTCTTGGAAAAAACAGTGTCCTGCACGTTCTTCCCCTCTTCCTCAGTGCCCGAGGAAGCGACTATACCAGCCGAGGCGGTAGCTCCTCCCCCTGCTCCGTCGGCCTCCACTCCAATGGCAGTCGTCCCAGTGCCCCCTACCAGCTCCGTTGACCTAGCCACCCCTCCCACGGGTAAGAAGACGGTGTACCCTCAATACCGGATAAAACTAGATCGACTAATGGAGAGGTTGGATGCAGCGTTGGAGGCCTCTCTACGGTCTTCCCTTCCGATATAATTAAAGGAGACTCCGACTGAGGGGGTTTTATATGAGGAGACTTCTAGTTCTGAAGGGGATGACTCCGACCCCTCCATTGTGCCACCGGAAGCTCCAGCTGTTCAACGACTTCCCCTACGCCCGAGTTCATCGCTGCATGAGGGGCGAGGCGACCTACCCGACACTTTGGAAGGGGTAGTCGTGCCATCTTCGGCTAGAGCGCTAGCCGGTCTTCGGGAGACACTCTTGAAGGTGCGAATTATTTTATAGCATTGTATGTTTTCCTACCCGACTGTTAACCTCTCGGTGCGATGGCAGGCAGCTGAGGATTGCGTAGCAGTTGGCCGGGGCTTGTACTCCGGGCCCCAAGTGGAGGCCCTACTCCATCGAGCCTTACAGGCAAAGGCTGCAGCTGATCATGAGCGTTAGGCAGGAGTGGCGCAGGCCGGCGTCAGCAAAGCTCTTTGCGAGGAAGTCGAGCACCTGCGGAAACTCGTGCAGGATCAGGAGCAGGCTTTACAGACTTCCCGACATAGAGAACGCTTGGCGTCCAAGAAGGTTGTGTCGGTTATCGAGGACCTTCTCCGGGTGACGCAGGAGAGAGATCAGATCCAGGCGAGAGAGCAGAAGTTATTGAGCCAGATGGAGTCGGGTCTCCTGTGTTAGGATCTGGGATGGCTAGAGAGGGGGGTGTGAATAGTCATCCACTAAAAACTTTGCTTCTTTTCTTTCTGCACTCAGGTTAACAGCGGAAAACGAAACAGAAAGAAAACAGAAACAGAACTAACATGAGTATTTATAAGGTTCGGGGATAACTTGCCCCTACTCCTTGGCATGCCCGTGAGGTGGGTGATCCATTGATCGTCGACAGATCAGGCCCCGAAGTGAATCCGGCTAAAGACTTCTCCTTCTCGGTGGAGTAACCTCTCCACAAGCGTCTCATAAATATACAGATGAAGCACAGGAGACACGAGAGAGAAGCTCACACAACAGATGAGTACCACTACACCACCACAGAGAGCACAACAACACAACACCACTACAACAAACCCTTTGCTTCGTTCTCGGTTAGTTCCTTATGCTCCTCTGCTTCACCAGCTTCTTCTTAAGCTTTTCTTCTGCACCACACTTACAGGCTTCATCACTCACTGACCCACGGCGTCGTCACCCACTGACTCACTGACCCCTTCTGAGCTCACTAAAGTCATCCTCTTCAGCTGCAGCTTCAGGTCAGACGTCGTGGAAACCTACAAATGTGTATCAAACAAAATAGCACAGGTAAAAGTCACACTGGACCCTTCTTCTTGCTCCTCCATTTGACTTTCACAGCTCTGTATAATCTGCACACTCACAGACTTATTAGCGGAGCAAATCAGAAGTAATCAGAAATCTGACAACCATTTAAATTAAAGTTCTGAGGTGTTGATCGGTCACCTTGACCTATCAGACACCCTCTTGACCAATCAGACTCTATTCTGATCGATCCAGTGAAGTTCTGATCGGTCTCACTGACCGATCAGAGACCAGGGGATCGGTCACCAGACCGATCCCTAAAACCCACTGGAAATCAGTTCAAGTCACCTGATCGGTCAAGGTGATCGATCAGGAAACCTCCTGATCGGTTAAGGTCACCGATCAGGAGGATACTGGACCGATCAGGACCCATCCTGATCGGTCCAGAACTAACTGATCGGTCAAGATGACCGATCAAGGTCTTTTTGTGAACATTCTGATCGTTTTCTGATCGGTCACCAGACCGTTCAGAAGGCCTTCTGATTTCTCAGAAGCTTTCTGGATCGGTCAACAGACCGATCAGACATCCTGGATCGGTCCTATGACCGATCTACTATCAACAGGGTTTGTGCCAACTCCCTGATCAGACTTCAGATCGATCCATCCAATCATTTCGACCCTGAGTCCAGAGAACATGCTCCCTTGCCTTCTCTGACTCAGTCTGGTCCCGGAGAACGAGCTACCGAGCCTTCTCCGACTTATCCCGGTCTAGAGAACGAGCTACCGAGCCCTCTCTGACCTAAGTTCGGAGAACGAGCTACCGAGCCCTCTCCGACTCATCTCGGTCCGGAGAATGAGCTACCTAGCCCTCTCTGACCTAAGTCCGGAGAACGAGCTACCGAGCCCTCTCCGACCGGAAGAAGTCCCCTTCGGCGAGTCCTTGGGTGCAAGCACTGACGAGTATCTCTGACGTCGCGCTGGGCATGCCCTGCGCCACTCGGTTGAACCTCTGGATGTACTCCTTGAGCGGTTTCTTAGGCTTCTGCTTGAGAGCAAACAGGTTAAGTGTCATCTTCTGGTAGCGACGACTACTCGCGAAATGGTGGAGGAAGGCTATCTTGAACTCCGTGAAGGAGTTAATGGAATCTTGCGGCAACCTTTGGAACCACCGCTGAGCTGCTCCGGACAAAGTGTTCAAGAACACCCGACACTTCACACCATCTATACTGGTGCAGGAGTGTCGCGCTCTCGAATTTACAAACGTGATCCTCCGGATCCGTCTTCCCATCATACTCAGGAATCTCGGGCCCGCGAAACTGCTTTGGCATGGGGTCCTCTACAATATCGGATGAAAAAGGGGTAGAGGGAGCCTTATGGGAGGTCCTGGGTCCATCCCTCTTCCCCAATCCCTCCTCGTGCCTCTGAGCGCTGGAGGCCACCGAGTGGGCCTTCTCCATATCTCCAGGGGATTCTCTCTGAGGGCCCTGAGCTGCTACATCCTGTCGCCCCACAGGGATGACGGATCTTCAGGAATGCGAGGCGGAGACTCTGGGGATCTCCTCCCTCGCCGGACCCACTGACTGCGGGGCAGCCTATTCGACATGGTGTTGCTCTAGAGCTTCCTTGATGCCGTTAACCACTAGGCAATCTAGTTCCTCTCTCGTGAGGGTAAGGGGTTGTCCCTCCGACCCTGCCATCGGTGCTCCTTCAGGTGCTTTGCTATTTCTCACAGACGACGCCAAATTTGTTCCGGAAGGAGTCGTCGACGATGTCCAGTCACAGAGGTTCTGCCCACGTGGAAGTTACTACACCGAGGAGGAACTTGGGGTCCTGCGAAGTGAACAGAAGCGTTAGGGGACATGTCGGCGGGGGTCCGGCGGAGTCCACTCCGACGCTCAAGTTAGTGGGTCCTTTGAAGAGAAATGGTAGAAAGAAAGACAGTATGTAGAATGAGAAAGCGTCCCCCTCTAACCGGAAGAGTTGATCTACCTTTCATACCGAAGTCCGTAGACTAGGCTCGTGTCCTCGATCTGCCACGTCTCCGATACGGAAGCCACGCCCCTCTCTTTCGTCGGTAACCAGATATCCCTTGAAACGGTCTGCGTCGTTATCCGTTGTGACGTTCCGGGATTGTGAGGACCTTTTCTACCGGGGGTGCGCATCCGTGTCGCGAGGGGGGGGTCAGTATTTGAGGTTGGTTAGTGCGGGGACTCCACCTCTCGAGTTGAGCTCGGTGTCTTCGGGTGCCGCAGCTCCCGAGGTGCTCTTGGGGCCTAACCCCCCGGGGTGCTCCCGAGGAGGCTTTCCTGGCTGCCCTTCTCGGGCCCGCAACCATCGGGGATTCCCGAGGCCCAGAAAGGAGGGTTGCCTTGACCTACCATTGTTGGGTTGCACAGCTTCTTTATCCTTCGTTATGACCAGGGCTCATTCGGCTCTATCAACTATATAAAAAGATTAAAATAGATAAATAAATAAGTGATTAAAAAAAGGGTGCACACTCTTTAGGTCCCAAATTTATACTAAATTGACGATTTTGATACCAAACTTTTGAAAAGACTTTTATAGTTCCAAAGTTGAGTGTTTACCTTTTTTTAGTCCTAAATTTTAAAAGTAACAATTTTAATATATGCAATGGGGCACCTCAAGTTTCTTTTTTTTTAAAAAAAATTATAATTGAACACGATAACCCAATTGGAAAGGCGATCCCTACGAGTTTTCCCATTTATTTTAAAAAAAATTATGATTTAATACTATAACCCAATTGGGAAGGTGAACCCTAGGGATTTTCGATTTTTAATTTTTTATAGCTTGAACACTATAATCAAATTGTGAAGGTGAATCTTAAGGGTTTTTTATTTTTAATTTTTTTAGCTTAAATATTAACCCAATTGGGAAAGTGAACCCAAAACAAAAATAAAAAAAAGTGTTGACTTTAGGACTAAAAAGTCTTTTTAAAAATTTGATATCAGAATCATAATATCAAGTTTGGTATCTAAGATGTATTTTCCTCTAAAAAAAAAGTTGATCAATTGTCTTTGTTTTAGTAATAAAATGTTGTACACTCAAACATTTCTATTGGTTAAATCTCTAAGGAAGATTTTTTATAATTCTCGATGTGTCACGTAGATACCACATCACAAATATAACCATTTATTAGAGAATCTCTTTCAAACTATCAATAAGTTTTTTTATAATTTCTAATATTTCACGTGAACGCCACATGACCCATATCACAAATATAATTTTTTTTAATTTCTAATTGTTAACATTATCATTTAATATCTTTATATAATTTTTAATTTAATTTAATTTATAATTTTCATTTAATAATTTAAATAATTCTCATCTTTAATTTAATTAATTAATTAATATGAATTTTAATTTAATTTATAGTTTTTATATAATATTTAATTAATTTATAAATTTTAATTTAATTATAGTCATTTATATATTTTTAATTTATTAAATATACTTATTTTAAAACAATAAATATAATTTTAAGTATTATAATTTATTCATGAAATAAAATATTATAATTTATTTTTTAAATTTATTTTTTTATTATTCTGAAAAGTTAAATATGTGACAGTATTACATCCTACTTTAAGAGAAAAATAAATTTAAATATATAAATCTATTAAAAATCTTAAATTTCATCCCACGTTGATTTGATTTTTTATTTTTCATAAATCTCTTTAAAGATGTCCTAAATAGACCGAGCTTAGGTACGAGTGCTCACAGTCCTTTGCCTATGTAAGACCTCTCTCGGACTCTCTCTCTCTCTCTCCTCTCTTTCTCTCTCTCTCTCTCGCTCGGACACACACGACGCCTGACTATTTACATGGAGATCTCAGATTCAAGGATCGTCAGTTGTGCATGGGGATAAAATCCTAATCTGTTAGCATTAATTCCCTCGACCCCAGACACCTCACTGTTAACATATGCATTATTTTATATTTGCATTTTGTCCTACATCGATTGATGTGAATTATAGAATTCATTTTAACCTTATATAAAGGGATGTAATATCTTCTTTCAAATATAAAAAAAATAAACAGATATCAAATTAGACTTTTCTTTTTGATATACTTGTAAGAATTCATAAATTCTAATTTTTAATTCATGAATTCTATCATGGTATCAGAGCCCTGTTAAATACTTGCTGTTTCACTGCTCGTGGTTTTATGGTTCGGTTTATCTCCATCGCTTCCGCATCTGAATGGTTAGATCTGCCCTAAATGTTTTATTTCGTTTGAGATTGGATATTGTTTTGATTGCCTTGATCGTTTGTTAGTTGGGATTTGAGATTGTTATTTGTTATTTTGGATTGTTCTGTTTAAAATTGTTTACAATGACTGGAGGTGATGATTCTTTGCAATCTATTGGTGTCCGTTTAGATGGAAAAAATTATTCGTATTGGAATTATGTGATGACTAATTTTCTGAAGGGCAAAGGAGTTTGGGAATATGTTTCTGGAAAAATCAAATGCCCTATAGTTGGTGTTGAAAAATTTGATGAATTGTTTCGTATTTGGGATACAAATAATTCAAAGATTATCACTTGGATCAACAACTCTGTTGATGTCACGCCCCCAGAGGCCCGGGCTCGCTCGAAAATCGGGCAGCACCTCCCCTGTACGGCGGACAATCTGAAACTCATACATACATCACTACACATAATTTAGCTCAGCCACACTCGGCTGGCAATCACACCATCACA